>NW_025573594.1:0-10000 GCF_020424385.1 Procambarus clarkii
AATATACCCTAGTTACCCCTAATTTACAAGGACACGTTTTTTATAGTAAGTTAAAGGGTTAAATCGTACCTATATGAAAGTAATTTTCAAGTTTTTTTTGTGTAGAAAAAAAATACGATTATTCGCACTAAAATATAAAAAAAACACACCTCTGTTGTTTGTGGTCCAAAAGCGAGCGTCTGATCCGCTGGTATTGTGTTAAAACAATTTTTAATTGTATAAATTTTTTTTAAAAAGTTGTTTGTGTAGCCAGATCGACGAGAAAATAATTGACGGGGGAAAACAAAAAATTTAATTCCGAAAAACCGTTTTGTAATAAATGTATAAATGCTAGTTTTAAAATTCCTGCAATGGTGTGTTTGTAGCTGAGATTATTGAGTGTATAAAACACGATTAGAGTTGAATGTCGATTCTTCTGTTTCTCTTTCCACCTCCGGCTATCAGGACAATCTGTCGCAATTAGTACATCAAGCAATGGTTTTAATTCGATGCTGTACAACCCAGGTGGTGGATTGTTCCTGATTGTCCTCTGCTGCCCTGATTGTCCTCTGCTGCCCTGATTGTCCTCTGCTGCCCTGATTGTTCCCTGCTGCCCTGATTGTTCTCTGCTGCCCTGATTGTCCTCTGCTGCCCTGATTGTCCTCTGCTGCCCTGATTGTTCTCTGCTGCCCTGATTGTCCTCTGCTGCCCTGATTGTTCCCTGCTGCCCTGATTGTTCTCTGCTGCCCTGATTGTCCTCTGCTGCCCTGATTGTTCTCTGCTGCCCTGATTGTTCCCTGCTGCCCTGATTGTCCTCTGCTGCCCTGATTGTTCTCTGCTGCCCTGATTGTCCTCTGCTGCCCTGATTGTCCTCTGCTGCCCTGATTGTTCCCTGCTGCCGTGATTGTTCTCTGCTGCCCTGATTGTCCTCTGCTGCCCTGATTGTTCTCTGCTGCCCTGATTGTCCTCTGCTGCCCTGATTGTTCCCTGCTGCCGTGATTGTTCTCTGCTGCCCTGATTGTCCTCTGCTGCCCTGATTGTTCCACTGCTGCCGTGATTGTTCTCTGCTGCCCTGATTGTCCTCTGCTGCCCTGATTGTTCTCTGCTGCCCTGATTGTCCTCTGCTGCCCTGATTGTTCTCTGCTGCCCTGATTGTCCTCTGCTGCCCTGATTGTTCTCTGCTGCCCTGATTGTCCTCTGCTGCCCTGATTGTTCTCTGCTGCCCTGATTGTCCTCTGCTGCCGTGATTGTTCTCTGCTGCCCTGATTGTCCTCTGCTGCCCTGATTGTCCTCTGCTGCCGTGATTGTTCTCTGCTGCCCTGATTGTTCTCTGCTGCCCTGATTGTTCTCTGCTGCCCTGATTGTCCTCTGCTGCCCTGATTGTTCTCTGCTGCCCTGATTGTCCTCTGCTGCCCTGATTGTTCTCTGCTGCCCTGATTGTTCTCTGCTGCCCTGATTGTTCTCTGCTGCCCTGATTGTCCTCTGCTGCCCTGATTGTTCTCTGCTGCCTTGATTGTCCTCTGCTGCCTTGATTGCCCTCTATAGTCCTGATTGTCCTCAGCAGTGACAGAGGCGGAAATATTACGTTCGTCGTTCAACCCGTCTTCTCAACTAACACATCGCCTTTCTTACGTTATCGTAACCATCGTTATAAATGCAACCTATTTTGACAAGTAACAGTTTGCAAAAATTCCCGTTTTCCATGCATCGGACTCAATAGGTTCAGTGGGGTTGCTTGGGTTTGTACGTTTCTAGTTAGGCTAAAACAGTTAGGCCAGAGTGGCTTAGGGTAGGTAAGGTTAGGCCAGGTTGGCATCTTGTCAGGTCAGTCTTGGCTACACCACCCACTTGCTAGGGAAGAAGGGAAGGGAACTATCAGGGGGAAAAGCGCCAAGCCATTACGACTACATAGCACTTGGAAGAGGATCAGGATAAGGATTTGGGAGTGGACGGGGGGGGGGAAGGAATGGTGCCCAACCACTTGGACGGTCGGGGATTGAACACCGACCTGCATGACGCGAGACCGTTGCTCTACCGTCCAGTCCAAGTGGTTGGACTCGCCAGGGAAGAGCTGGCAGACGCAGCAACTAACAAACCGGAACTGCTCGAAGCGTTTTGTCCCATTTTTTGATCAGACTCGACTAACTATGTACTTTTATGTATATAGAATGCACTCGACCTCACAACGTATATATATATATATATATATATATATATATATATATATATATATATATATATATATATATATATATATATATATATATATATATATATATATATATACTAATCCACAAGTTTAGACATATCAGATATTCGCAATAGGAAAACCTCGATTTCCGTTTGGTAGCAAGATTCGTTCCCCCCCCCCCCTTTTTTTACACATATACTGACCAGTTTTGGAACGGCTATCTGACTGTTCCTGTCGTCATATATATATATATATATATATATATATATATATATATATATATATGTGTGTATATCACGAAAATAAACACGTGATTAAGAATGTGACAATGTCAGACCACGGAGGAAAAATTAAACAGGAAATTTCCTTAAGTACTTTCGTATATTAAATACATCTTCAGAAGGTGAAGAAATACACCTTCTGAAGATGTATTTAATATACGAAAGTACTTAAGGAAATTTCCTGTTTCATTTTTCCTCCGTGGTCTGACATTGTCATATATATATATATATATATATATATATAAATATATATATATATATATATATATATATATATATATATATGTAGTAATATGCTATGGACTAATAATGATATTATTACTGCGTATTAGTGTCGCTTTAGGCATAGTATGTACTAACTCTATCTAGGAATCCAACAGTATGTTTCTAACTCATCTTGAATGTAAGTACTTTCACCTGAATAAACATTATCTCATCTATCTTATCTTACTTAACACGCAGATCATTTAATACATAAGTTGTTTACATTCAAGAAGTTATGCAGTCTCTCTCTGGAACTTCTATGCTAACTCACTCCCAAGGACTAATTTAAATATGACTAACTCAGGCCATAACTCAGCCCATGCAAATGTGTAGGAGTTGTGTGATTCAGCAAAAGCCGCAAAATAATGTACAAAATCACAGCTTAGTAGAAAATTTCCTCATAGAGGGGCCTGGTAGCCTGGTGGATAGCGCGCAGGACTCGTAATTCTGTGGCGCGGGTTCGATTCCCGCACGAGGCAGAAACAAATGGGCAAAGTTTCTTTCACCCTGAATGCCCCTGTTACCTAGCAGTAAATAGGTACCTGGGTGTTAGTCAGCTGTCACGGGCTGCTTCCTGGGGGTGGAGGCCTGGTCAAGGACCGGGCCGCGGGGACACTAAAAGCCCCGAAATCAACTCAAGATAACCTCAAGATATAAGCCACGAGACTTGTTCCTGAGCTGAACGACTTGAGCTATGGGGAAAAAAATATTACGGACACAGAGCCTATGAAAAGCCTCATGTTCAGGGGAGACATGGTAATGATATAAAAGATACTACAGGGGAATCGATAAAGACGATAAAGAAGTAATGTTCAATGCAGTCACAGAGTTGCCACAAAGAACTTCAGTATAAAAAATTGTAAATAAATGGAATAAGTTAGAAGAATCTTATCAATATACAGATTAAATGTAAAATATGATAAAAAAAGGAAAGAGCAAATGCACTGATATACAAAGTATTGGGAAGGTGGGGCTTGGGAGCTAACGCTCGATGCTGCTAACATATCTAAGCAAGTACATGCATGTGGGCAGGTGTTTGTATTTTATTTTTTTTAATGTAGTCACCTAATTGTGCTCACCTAGTTGTGCTTGCGGGGGCCGAGCTCTGCTCCTTCAGCCCGCCTCTCAACTGTCAATCAATCAACTTGTTTTTTCACGCACACCCACACACCCAGGTATCAGCCCATAACAGCGGTCTAACTTCCAGGTACCTATTTACTTCTAGGTGAACAGTAGCATCAGGGGTGAAAAAAACTCTCCCCATTTGTTTTCCCCCATCGCCGCGGATCGAATCCGGATCCTAGGATTAGGTCGGATTCCCAATCCGAACGCTGCCCACTTAGCTGTTGTTGTTGTTGTCTTAGATTCAGCTACTCGGAACAAAAGTCTCAAGTAGCACGGACTATGGTGAGCCCGTAACTTACCTGGCACAGGAGCGTGGCTGTAACTGGGCCCACTCAGCTAAAGGCTCCCTTATATGTGTATGTATGTGGGGGGGGGGGGGGGAAGAGAAGAGTGGGGGGGGGAGGAGAGGGGGAAGAGGACCGTGGGGAGAGGAAAGAGGAGCAAGGAAAGAGGGGGAAATAAGAGCAAGGGGAAGGGAAAGAATCAGGTAAAGAAAGCAGAACGAGAGAGAAGAAAAACCCCCACAAAATTCAGAATGAAAACCACAAGGAGGCAAGACATCAAGCGAACCACAGAAGCCAAGGAAGGCGCTAAAGAGAAGAGAAGAAACAGGAAAGAAACAGGAGGAGGAAAAGGAAAAGGAGTTAAATATAGCAAGAGGGAAAAGCTGCAACAGCCGGTCCGGCCAGGAGAGAGGAAGCCGTACCGTTGATCCACGACCCTAAGAGGAATTAAACAACCCTTAAACTGCCATTACCAGGAGGGGGACCAAACCACCTCACTAAATTCCAGCAGTAATAAAATGTCTTCCAAGAGCGGACACTCCGAGTCCTAACAACTCCTGCTGGTCAGGAATAGTCAAGTAGTTGCCCAGGAGAGTTACAAGTAGTTTAAGATGGTCTTTCCTGGATAGTACGCAGGTTCTAATGGCCCTTTGTTTGGGGGGGGAGGGGGGAGGGTATCACAGCTGACCCAGGCTATACAACAGTGTGCTATTCGACAGTGAAACAGTGCTGTCAGGCATCGCTATGCCTCACTCGAGTCACTATGGAACAACTGACACATCTGCCTCGGGTGTGGCAGAGCTGTGAGGACACATCTGACACTGTTTTTCACATTGCAACGAAGTTCGTAGTTTTAAGGATAACAAAAAACGAAAAATAAAATTCTAACCAAAATGAGTATTTAGTCTTTTTATAGAATGTGATATAGCAAGTATAGCAAGATAGCGACTAATTTCTTTAAACTTAGCCTAATAGTTGTTGATATAAATTCCATTGATAATACAAATATTATGATTCTATATATATTGAGCCATGATGGTCAATTAGCCAGAGAAACCAAATTAACTCTTAAAAATGTATTTCCTGACATGGTAGAATAATTCAAAGCCATTTCTGATTTTTTTTGACGTTTTTCTACTCTTTCTCTACCTTGTTACTCTATCCTTAATGCTCAAGCTGGCTAGTTCCCCCCCCCCCTCCTTTCTCCATTCCTCTCTCTCTCTATCTTCTCACTCCTCCCATCACTCTCTCTCTCTCTCTTCTCTCATGCCCTCCATATTCTCTCCCACTCTCTCTCGCGCCTTATATCTCCGCCCTCTCCACCTATCTCCTTCCTCTTTCCTTATCTGTCTTCAACCACCCCCCCCCTCCCCCTTCTTCTTCCTCTCCCTATCTCTGTCTCCATCTGTCTGCCTGCCTGACTTTGTGTATATATATCTGTCTTCAAGTCTCTCTGTATGCCTTTTTCTGTCTGTATTTAAGTTTCTGTCACTCTTTCCTCTGTCTCTGCATGTGTGCGTCTGTTGAACCAAAATATTTAAATAAATTGTAAAGTAACTCAGGATATTGTCAAATATTGTATAAAATCTCTATTGTTTAATAAAACTGAAAAAGAAATTCCTAATATGAAAACTGGTGTTTAGCAAATTTATAGGAAGAGTTTGTACCTTAAAAACAAAATATAACTTGGCATATACCACATATGTACTTATTAATCAGCCAAATAGTGACTACAAGTAATAAGCCATATATTTACTGTCTTGTGCGAGAGCGGGTTGGTCTATTTCTGTCTTTTTACTGACTATCTCGCGTTTAAAAGATATAATATAATAGTTTACCATTGGCTTGCGGTGGGTCTATCAATGGGAGGAGCCTAGCCGTGTGAAATATTAAAAAATATAATTGTTACCCATTTGTGCTGAGACAGGGGCAGGGCCTTTGAGGCTGTGAAAATATCGTCTGTTTTATGCTACTACAACCGAAGTATAGATAGCCGAAATTTTTTGTTAATTTTTTCGAGACCGGTGAGTAATAGTGCATATTGTTATATGGAAAAAATACAGCTGTTTTTGACATTTTTTTCATAATATTTAGCTTGATGTAGCCGGCTGGCAGCAGGCAAAAATCGTCGACGGTGTCAGAATGTGACTCTGGCCTCGACGATCCTACGTCCGTCCCATCCCATCCCATTCCACCTGCAAAGTTTGGTGCGACTAGCCCTGAGCGTTTGGACTCTAACCTTGACCAAAAGAAACGGATATTTTGTTGATGCTGCTACTTTTGTTGCTGCTCCTGCTACTTACTGCTTCTGCTGCTACGACTACTTTTCTGCCACCATTGTTACTACAGCTGTTGCTGCAATCTAAAAGAATCAAAGGCGATAAATACCGACCCTATTGTGTAAAGTATTACAAACATTTATACGCTCAGGAAAAATAATTCCACTCTCTCTCTCTCTGCTGATAGAATTTTTTTTGTCATAGTTATTCAGCAACATGAAAGCCGACAACCTGTGGTAAAGAAAGGAATAACACACGAATTGACTTGAAAAATTGCTGTAATCTTCGCTCAACCAGAAAGAATGAACCATTTTAGTCAAGTTCAGTTGAACTGTCGGATTGTAAGAGTTTTGGCGGGTGGAGAGATTGTGGAAATGGGGATTGAAGAGAGGGAGGAGGGAGGAGGGGAAGGACAGAGAACAGGAGAGAGAGAGAGAGAGAGAGAGAGAGAGAGAGAGAGAGAGAGAGAGAGAGAGAGAGAGAGAGAGAGAGAGAGAGAGAGAGAGAGAGAGAGAGAGAGAGAAAGAGAGAGAGAGAGAGCAAGAGACAGGGTAGAGAGAGAGAGCAAGAGACAGGGTAGAGAGAGAGAGCGGTAGTTAAAAATGAAAGTGTGAAAGAGATCATGATAAAACGACTGAGACGTCAGCGCAACTTCGGGCTCACCATAGCCCGTGCTACTTGGAACATTTTGTTCCAAGTAACGAATCTTAAACAACGACTGAGACGTGACCCTGTCGTCCGAGAGACATGGAACCCAGGCGCTTACCAAATCGTTTTTATTTCCACCACAAACCCATTCCCCCTCTGTCTGTCTCTTGTCTAACCACTTGGGCTGGACGGTAGAGCGACGGTCACGCTTTATGCTGGTCGGCGTTTAATCCCCCGACTGTCCACAAGTGGTTGGGCACCAATCCTTTTCCCTTTCCCCCCGTCCCATCCCAAATCCCTGATCCCTTCCCAGCGCTACACAGGCGTAATGGCTAGGCGTGTTCTTCCCTGGTAACTCATTTCTCTCTCTCTTCAACGATCGACAGAATTTTTATAGATAACAGCACTACAGAGAAGAACTATGTTCCACCCAACAATGTAATTTAAGTGAAACACTTTTCTCAACCCCACAAGTGACAGAAGCACGCAATGTGCACTTGACAACAGTGTTTGAAGGCCCATTCATGCTGAGATTGTTGAAGTCTTACTCCTTAAAGATGGTAGTATTGTCTTACTCCTTAAAGATGGTAGTATTGTCTTACTCCTTGAAGATTATTGCATTACTCCTTGAATAAGATTAAGATTATTGTCTTATAAGTAAGATTATTGTCTTACAATAAGATTATTGTCTTACTTACTTAAGTAAGTACTTACTTACTTACTTACTTAAGTAAGATTATTGTCTTACTTATATAAGTAAGATTATTGTCTTACTCCTTGAAGAAGTATTGTCTTACTACTTAAGATCTCTGACTGCAAAATATTGTTTGCTCTTTCAGACAGAAGAAATCTTATTAGTGGCAAAGATTTATTCTCCGATTCTAATGGAAATAAAGGGGAAGATACAGGAAGGTTGAGTCACTGTTTCATATAACTTGCAATATATTGAAAGGCAGCGACGTCGGCTTGCAATACAGGTAAATTGATTTATCTCAGCTTGCAACGGATTGATGTGGTCCTCTGGTTGCAATGAAGACTCTTAAGTGTCGCAAGTTGCAAAACTAAACCCTGAAGCGCCTAAATTTACAAAATTAATTGATTGACTGACCGAGGACACACACACACACACACACACACACACACACACACACACACACACACACACACACACACACAGACACAGACACAGACACACACGCACACGCACACGCACACACAGACACACACACACACACAGACACACACACACACACACACACAGACACACACACACACACACACATACACACACACACACACAGACACACACACACACACACACACACACAGACACACACACACACACAGACACACAGACACACACACACGCACACGCACACGCACACGCACACGCACACGCAGACACACACACACACACACACACACACACACACACACACACACACACACACACACACACACACACACACACACACGTGTGGATAGCGCGCAGGACTTCTAATTCTGTGGCGCGGGTTCGATTCCCGCACGAGGCAGAAACAAATGGGCAAAGTTTCTTTCACCCTGAGTGCCCCTGTTACCTAGCAGTAAATAGGTACCTGGGAGTTAGTCAGCTGTCACGGGCTGCTTCCTGGTGTGTGTGTGTGTGTGTGTGTGATGTGGAAAAAAAAGTAGTTAGTAAACAGTTAATTGACAATTGAGAGGCGGGCCGAAAGAGCCAAGCTCAACCCCCGCAAACACAACTAGGTGAATACACACACACGGCTGAGTACAGGGGCCTCGCGGCCGAGTGGACAGCGCTCGAGGGTCGGAGTCCTCTGGGCCCGGGTTCGATTCCCAGCTGAGGCAGAAAAATATGGCCAAAGTTTCTTTCACCTAATGACCTGTTCACCTTGCAATAAATAGATACCTGTGAGTACATATTTACTGCCACGGGATTCACCCTTAGGCTATGTGTTAGAGAGAAATATATATACGACAGAGAGAGGAAAATTAGGTCTGGAATCAGTACATTAGACAACCGACGGTTAGAAAGGCGGGAACCAAGAGCTAACAGCTCGATCCTGTAGGCATAAATTTTAAATACAATAGCTGATGTCAGCATGTAACAAATTTCATTGTATTTTGATTGTATTCAAGGGCAAGGAAATGGTTAGGCAATGATAACCAATTGACAAGACCAACTGACTGAGGGTCGGACCTGTCAAGACCAACTAACTGAGGGTCGGACTTGACAAGACCAACTGTCTGAGGATCTGACTTGTCAAGAGCAACTGTCTGAGGCTCGGACCTGTCAAGACCAACTGACTGAGGCTCGGACTTGTCAAGACCAACTGTCTGAGGGTCGGACTTGTCAAGACCAATTGACTGAGGGTCAAACTTGTCAGGGTCAACGAAGTTATAACCCCTTTCCCCCTCCCCTTCCCGGTATATTAATCTTCGTTAAACACTCCGATATTTAAGAGATAAACACAGCGCGACTTTCAGACTCCCATCACGGTTAACGTAACGGTTAACGTCGTGCTTAACTCCTTAAACACGCCGTTCACTCAATCATTAACCAACTGACGGTCGCTAATATATATATATACCTGCCGGTATCGGAAAGCCGTTTAACGAACGAGTCGTTTCGTACAACTCATTAGCCGCATCATTTGTTTCACTAGATTTGTGGAGTTTAAATGATCAAGTGATTATTCGACCTTAGAATGACTGAATTGTTAATTAAATGTCACCAAATAGGGTCATATGTAACTAACGATGGAATCTATTGGTGGAAAACATCGAACGAGCGCTTTCAGAACTTGACAAATCCTATTACATAAAATAAACGCCGATTTTAAACCAATTAATCAATTATGAAATGGGTTAACAGGATAATTGGTATATATATATATATATATATATATATATATATATATATATATATATATATATATATATATATAT
>NW_025573594.1:15000-22570 GCF_020424385.1 Procambarus clarkii
AAGTACGTCGTTATGTGGTGGAGTAATGGATGGAGTCGCTTCTACTTCATAAACTCTGGAGAGGGCATCGGCTATGGTGTTGTCAGAACCCTTGATATAGCGGATCTCCAGGTTGAAGTCTTGTAAATACAGAGCCCATCGTAGAAGACGCTGGTTGGTGAATTGGGCTTGATGTAGGAAGCGGAGAGGGTTGTGGTCTGAGAAGATGGTGGTAGACCTGGCGCCTTGTAGGTACGGAGCGAAGTGTTGGAGGTTCAGGACGATGGATAGTAGCTCCTTCTTGTTGTTCGAGGGCTTCCCTTTGCTGCTCACGTTCAATCTTGGCCAGCTCTAGTTTGAGTTTCAGCGTTGCCAAATCAGTTTTATCTGCAATATAGTAAGTTTCATGAGTTTCAGAGTCTATCTTACCTTGCTCTAAATAGTAATCCAGCAACAGGTTGTGTAGGTCATTTTTGTTGGCTTGGTAGGGAACTTCTAGTTGATACTCATGTGCAAGAGTTTGTAGTTCAGTCCTCTTGGCACGACTCAAAGTCCCTATTTCACCTGCTGGATTTGCACGGAAAGTTTGGAGACGAAACATGGTGAAATTAGCAAATAAAGGTACACGAATGTTCAATAATGAAATGTCAGAAACAGGACAACGTGGCAACTGGTACCTATCCTGTGTGATCTTTAACAATTAACGTTAAGTGAAAGATATTAAATGATTAAATTAAATCAAGGGCGCAGGAAATCTTGTACCCGGTACTCATGTAAGAGAATAAGGGCAAGAAAATCCTACTAACAAATGAAACAAAGTTTCGAAAACAAATGAAACAGTTAAATGCTTCAAAAGTAAAATTGGTAGTCCAAGGATGTAGGCATACCTTGCCAAGTCTCTATAGGACATAAAGCAAGTTTTTCCTACTGAATTTAATATGATACTTACAGAATTAGCGAACTTTTGTGCTCTGAAAAAATAAGCTAATTCCCTACCGTTGTATGTATCATCATCTCTGACTGACGTGTAGGGGTGCGAGGTGTCAACTGGTGACGAGAACTGCTGCTGAGGTCCCAATTCAGCAACTAAAGTTCGAGCTAGAGGAACTATGGCCCTCTTTGTCCTCCTACAGTCAGATTGCAGAAGATTGGGTACTCTTGACCCGGGGCAGACCACAGTACCAGGGTACCAATATGATGATCTGTCAGAATGAGAAATATTCAAGGGACATAGATGGTAAATACGAGTAATAACATGGAGGGAGAGATGACCAATTAAGAGTATGACTGAGGCCTACAGTCACCACGTAATCCAAAGTTGTCTCACCTTCACTATATGTTACTCTCGTAATGCACAATACACCGCACCTTATAAAAAATGAAATTGAATGAAAAATAGTAAAGCTACGTTAACAGAGTTAAATACGCTTACCATAAATTACCACTTGGCACCAGTACCTGAGTGAGGCTCCTAGGACAGGCCCCCATAAAACTTGTGACGGTAACGCGTTGGTGTTCGGCTGTTTAAGGCTAGGGGTATGGCCTCGTCACATAGTTATAAAAAAAATAGAAAAACTGGAACTTCGTCTGTGGTAAGGTAAGGAGAAGACACACAAAACACAAGTAAAACTTTAACAATGAAATTTTAATTACGTTAAATAAATCAAAACATGAAAATAATGCACAAACAAATATGTATAATAAAATCAATCAATCAAATAATAAGAATTCTTAAATGACAAAATGAAAAGTTACGTTAAGGCAAAATAACAAGAAGTGCAATACAACAGTAAGTGGGAGGTGCTGGAATATTGGCTTAAAGCCACCACCTCTCTCAGTACACTCTAGAGTCTAGCTGGGAGGTGTGCTGGCTACGAAAGCACGGAACATTCTGAGGACTGATGTTGGGGCGACCCCAGACATCAGGTAGTATTGGGGGCGAGTGCAGGTGCAGCCAGACCGGCGACCAATCAGCGGAGCCGTAGCGATCAACGGGTAGTTTGGTGGTTGGAGTTCGAACAGGTGGCTGGTTGCATACGTTTCTGCTCACCCTGGCAAGCCTTGCTGGTGCTGGTGTTGTTGTCGTTGTTGGACATTTCTTCCATAGTCTTTTTATATAATTGTGAAGACGTAATTTTGGAGGGAAGAGCAGGCTCAATCTCTTGAAGGAGATTATCGTCACAATATATATTTATATATATATATATTTATATATATATATATATATATATATATATATATATATATATATATATATATATATATATATATATATATATATATATATATATATATATATATATATATATATATATATATATATATATATATATATAGGTTCAGCACTAATTGTAATATCTTAATATACTAAGAAGGTTAGGTTAAGTTGTGGTTTTCTATTCAGCTTTTCAAGATAAACTCAAATATTCACAATAAATTAGTATGTCTCACATGCACTTATTCATAAGCAAGATATTGACTATAAGTAAGTGCGAGAATGGGTTGCGTCGGGGGTTCCAGGTGTGTGTGTGTGTGTGTGTGTGTGTGTGTGTGTGTGTGTGTGTGTGTACGTACATTTTAACAAACATTATGTATCTCCAAATTACTCCTTTCTCTAATTCCTTTCACGTAACAGGTCCTGATCGTGGATAATGACACAACAGAGTACTGAAAAGTTGTAAAAAGGTTTATTGAAGTGTTCTCAGGTGGGAGGGAGTGTTGATGGGGTGTGACTGACTCGGAGTGAAGACCAGGGACTGGGAGTGTCCCTTGCTGTACCTGTGAAGGTGAATGCATGAACATTTCACAATCAGGGGGTCTGAGGACCAGGTGGGCTTGGCACCCTGAGGTCTGACGTGGGGCTGCCCTCTGGCACTGGGGCCAGGTGTCAGGTGACACCGAGTGGACTTGTGAGGCCAGTTGTGTCAGTGTCAGACCCCGTGGCAAAACGGCTGGGGAAGGTGTCGACTGGGAGAGATGCTCAGATTGCGGGTTAGGGGCGGTATGAGGTGATATGGACGAGCAACGAGGATGTGTGGTGGTGTGTGGCAGGGTGGCAGTGTGTGGCAGGGTGGCAGTGTGTGGCAGGGTGGCAGTGTGTGGCAGGGTGGCAGTGTGTGGCAGGGTGGCAGTGTGTGGCAGGGTGGCAGTGTGTGGCAGGGTGGCAGGGTGTGGCTGGGTGGCAGTGTGTGGCAGGGTGGCAGGGTGTGGCTGGGTGGCAGTGTGTGACAGGGTGGCAGTGTGTGGCAGGGTGGCAGGGTGTGGCTGGGTGGCAGTGGAAATCTGAGGTACAATTTGGATAGTGGGAACAATATCAGTCTGCTGTGTTTGGGGGTGATGCTGTGTTATGGGTTGGGTGTGGAAAGAGGGGTGGGCCTGGGGTGTGGGGTGGGCCTGGGGTGTAGGGTGGGCCTGGGGTGTAGGGTGGGCCTGGGGTGTGGGGTGGGCCTGGGGTGTGGGGTGGGCCTGGGGTGTGGGGTGGGCCTGGGGTGTTGCTTGAGCCTGTTGTATTAGACTAGCTTGAGAAGAGGCGTGGACCTGGGGCGAGGACTGGACCTGGAGCGAGGATTGGACCTGGGGCGAGGATTGGACCTGGAGCGAGGATTGGACCTGGGGCGAGGAGTGGGCCTGGGACACCAGGTATGACTCTGAAAAGTTATGAGAATCAGGATGAAGCCGAGTGCCAGTTTGGCCCTGAGAAACCGACTCACTCGCATCATTAATCCCCGACTGGCCCTCTGCCTGGAGCCCTAAATGCCCTCCTGACTGCAGCTCCGCCTGGGGTGACCCCTTGCTCCCAGGGCCCTGCGACAGGGCCTCCTGCAGGTGCTCACAACGCAGCGAGAGCGTCGGAGGCGGGGAATTATGACGCTGGCAGGCTGTCCCCGTCAAGTTGAGCCTCGAGAGCCTGGAGGGGGAATGAATCTCCACTCTTGGAGTGGTGATGTCGTCGGATTCCACCTCCACCACATGCACGGGATCACCGCTGGGGGAGGAGGCCCTGTGGCACGTGTCCCTGGGAGACCCTCCGCCGCCGGTGATGCTGCGCGTCGACGGACGACGGGAAGAGCTGACAGCTGTCAACTGCGTCGTCACCACTACAGGTCCTGGTGAGAATGTCGTCAGCAGCTCTGGGGGGCGGGAAAGGAAGGGGTGAGTCAGTGTTGACTGCTGTTTACAGGCAGATGTCATTAATACATCAACAAGTGGAGTGCCTTAAGGGTCACTCTTGCCACCGGTTCTATTTTGAAGTGTCATAAATATTATTTTTTTTTAGCTCTGCAATACAAAACCGAATCATGTATGATATTATGCTTGCTAGCATATCAGGACCATTTGGCATGACAAACCGTTTATATACAACTATGTAAAATTCATTAGAAGTAAAATTGTATCGATTAAAAACAAAACAATACAAACCTGAACTGGAAAAATCGTTCGAACGCTTAAGTGACCGTCAGAAAACTAAGGAAACAACTCTAAACATCTTGAAGAAATTGCACCCAAACGTGCCTTTAACGAGGCAATTCAAGACGTCTCAAGAACATTTAGATCCTCTTGCAAGGATTAGTAATAATCCTTTTAGGTACAGCATTTTGTTCGCTGAGGTCCCCAACGGACAAAGTATGGGGTACTGTACAAGGCAGTGGGTCAAGTTTTCTTTGATGTGGTGGGTTGGGTTAGGTCGGTGGCTCGGGTTCGTGTGTTTTAGCACCGCTGTATTTTGTCCGTTGTGGCAACTCGTGAACACGTTAAAAATGAGACGTAGTAGTCAAAGGATAAGCACCGTAAAACTAACGTTCTCACAGCATCGGCCTCGATAGGTTTAGTACGACGCTTGGAGAAGTGGACACACACACACGCACACACACACACACACACACACACACACACACACACACACACACACACACACACACACACACACACACACACACACACACACACACGTCGACAAAAAAGATGTACAGTGACCACAACACAGCAGTTGCAACATCAGGATCTGCGGGTTGGTACAAGAATTCAACCAACTACGAACCACTTAGTTTGATGAAAGGGAGCAGTAGAACAACAGAAGTACACTTACATCGCATCAGGCTTGGATACCCATGTGCATGGGAAATAGGCTTACAGGTTCCGGAAGATGAGAGGAAATGTCAGCACTGTGGAGAAATGCCCGACAGACTACTGGAACATTATCTAACAAACCAAGCAACATTTCACCTAAGATTCAACAGAGCAGAAGTTGTTGTTAAACTCATTGGGACATAATCATATCGAAGTAAACATACGAATCATCAATACTCATACTCCACTTAAGACAGAAAAAATAACAAGTAGCACTTAGTAGGCCAGCCAGAGGCTTAGGGCCCGCACGGGAATGTCCCTGAAAAAAAAAAAATACACGCACATCCGCACATATGTACACGTGTGTACATTTCCAGTAGATTGACAGTTGAGAGGCGGGACCAAAGAGCCAGAGCTCAACCCCCGCAAGCACACCTAGGTGAGTACACGTCACATCG
Organism: Procambarus clarkii; assembly: GCF_020424385.1. NCBI lineage: Eukaryota > Metazoa > Arthropoda > Malacostraca > Decapoda > Cambaridae > Procambarus > Procambarus clarkii. Next base: position 20,505 of record NW_025573594.1, read on the forward strand.
TCCCAAGATGCTACGAGTTCCACTAACTTTAATCACTCGAGATGTATCAAAATACTTCAGATTGCTTGCACTCGTCCTGCTCCCAGTAAGCACTCATCCTGCTCCCAGTAAGCACTCATCCTGCTCCCAGTAAGCACTCATCCTGCTCCACTTAAGCACTCATCCTGCTCTACTTAAGCACTCAAAAACCCTGGTCCACTTAAGCACGTCGCGGTTGAGCTATGATTATTATTTAAACAACACGTAACATAAGAAATGTTGAGAAACTTTGTGTTATTCATTGTAAATTTGGCACCACTGGACACGCATTACAGGATTTCAAGATGGTGTAAGACTCACCACAGGAAGGCTGACTGGTACAGAACTGAAGACTGGTACAGGACTCACCACAGGAAGACTGACTGGTACAGAACCCACCACAGGAAGACTGACTGGTACAGGACTCACCACAGGAAGGCTGACTGGTACAGGACTCACCACAGGAAGGTTGACTGGTACAGGGCTGACCACAGGAAGGCTGACTGGTACAGAACTCACCACAGGAAGACTGACTGGAACAGAACTCACCACAGGAAGGCTGACTGGTACAGAACTCACCACAGGAAGGCTGACTGGTACAGGGCTGACCACAGGAAGGCTGACTGGTACAGAACTCACCACAGGAAGACTGACTGGAACAGAACTCACCACAGGAAGGCTGCCTGGTACAGGACTCACCACAGGAAGGCTGACTGGTACAGGACTCACCACAGGAAGGCTGACTGGTACAGGACTCACCACAGGAAGGCTGACTGGTACAGGACTCACCACAGGAAGGCTGACTGGTACAGGACTCACCACAGGAAGGCTGACTGGAACAGAACTCACCACAGGAAGGCTGACTGGAACAGAACTCACCACAGGAAGGCTGACTGGTACAGGACTCACCACAGGAAGGCTAACTGGTACAGGACTCACCACAGGAAGGCTGACTGGTACAGGACTGGTACAGGGCCCCCTGAGACAACTCCAGAAGCGAGTCTCTGGAAGCGTTGTGATGTTGGTGGGTCTTCCCCGGGGAGTTCCTCTGGGCGTGGCGGGCCCTACAGGTGACCACGCCCGCCACCACCACCGCCACGCCCACCACCACGCCCACCGCCACCCCCGACACCACCACGCTCACCGGGGCACCGCGGCGGTTCTTGGGCGGTTCGGTTGGCGAGGGAGTTCTCTCGCCTTGCTTGCTTACTGCTTGTGTTAAGGAGAAGAAACACAATCAACAGGGTGGCAAGTGTGTTGAATTGACTTTCAAGAAAACAATGGTGGCAAGGTCTTGGCTTAAGGGCCTTTAAGGGAATCATTAATGCATTGAAATGTAGCCGGATTGGCCACCTAGCAAGCCGGATGTTAAGTCAGGTTATCTTGAGGTTATCTTGAGATGATTTCGGGGCTTTAGTGTCCCCGCGGCCCGGTCCTCGACCAGGCCTCCACCCCCAGGAAGCAGCCCGTGACAGCTGACTAACACCCAGGTACCTATTTTACTGCTAGGTAACAGGGGCATAGGGTGAAAGAAACTCTGCCCATTGTTTCTCGCCGGCGCCCGGGATCGAACCCGGGACCACAGGATCACAAGTCCAGCGTGCTGTCCGCTCGGCCGACCGGCTCCCTGGTTGCCCGGACTCTTGCTTTTTTTTTTTTTTTGCTTATTTGTTTATTCTCTCGCAATAAATGAGACTAATTCTATATTACTTTCACTTCTAAGGGTTCGTTGCTATTTTATTTCTGGTAACAATATATTTTAGCAACAGTTGAATTTTGACATATTATTTGCATGCATGTTCTGTCTGGGTTCTCATTTCCGTCCTGAAAGTTTCATGCAACATTAAGTCTGTCGTAAGAAAAAAAGAAAAGAAAATAGCTTTTGCCAAAAAATATGGCATTGTACACAAGCACGTGTAAAAGCATGTGTACACACACACACACACACACACACACACACACACACACACACACACACACACACACACACACACACACCACACACACACACACACACACACACACACGCACGCACACATTCCTGCTCC
>NW_025573596.1:0-53557 GCF_020424385.1 Procambarus clarkii
AGAGGCTCAAAAGAGTGATGCAGAGGCTTATAAGGGTGATGCAGAGGCTCAAAAGAGGGATGCAGAGGCTTATAAGGGTGATGCAGAGGCTCAAGAGAGTGATGCAGAGGCTCAATAGAGGGATGCAGGGGCTCAAGAGTGTGATGGAGAGGCTCAAGAGAGTGATTCAGAGGTTTATGGGAGTGATGCAGAGGCTTAAGAGAGTGATGCGAGAGATGCAGAGGCTGATGCAGACGAGAGTGATGCAGAGGCTTAGAGGGATGCAGAGGAGCGTGATGCAGAGGCTCAAGAGAGTGATGCAGAGGATCAAGAGAGGGATGCAGAGGCTTAATAGATTGATGCAGAGGCTCAAGAGAGGGATGCAGAGGCTTGAGCGAGTGACGTAAAGGCTCAAGAGAGGGATGCAAAGGCTTAAGAAAGTGATGCAGAGGCTCAGGAGAGTGATGCAGAGACTCAATAGTGGGATGCAGGGGCTCAAGAGAGTGATGGAGAGGCTCAAGAGAGTGATTCAGAGGTTTACGGGAGTGATGCAGAGGCTTAAGAGAGTGATGCACAGGCTTACGAGATGCAGAGGCTCAAAAGAGTGATGCAGAGGCTTACGAGAGGGATGCAAAGGCTCAAGAGAATGATGCAGAGGCTCAAGAGAGTGATGCAGAGGATCAAGAGAGGGATGTAGAGGCTTAAGAGAGTAATGCAGAGGCTCAAAACTGGGATGCAGAGGCTAAAGCGAGTGATGCAAAGGCTCAAGAGAGGGATGCAGAGGCTCATACGAGGGATGCAGGAGTTCAGGAGAGAGATGCAAAGGCTCATGAAAGGGATGCAGAGGCTTCAGAAAGTGATGCAGAGGCTCAAAATAGGGATGCAGAGGCTTAGGAGGGTTATGCAGAGGCTCAAGAGAGTGATGCAAAGGCTCAATAGAGGGATGCAGAGGCTCAAGAGAGTGATGGAGAGGCTCAAGAGAGTGATTCAGAGGTTAACGGGAGTGATGCAGAGGCTTAAGAGAGTTATGCAGAGGCTTACGAGAGTGATGCAGAGGCTTAAGAAAGTGATGCAGAGGCTCAAGAGAGGGATGGAGAGGCTCAAGAGAGTGATTCAGAGGCTTAAGAGAGTGATGCAGATTCTTAAGAGAGTGATGCAGAGGCTTACGAGAGTGATTCAGAGGCTTAAGAGAGTGATGCGAAGGCTCAAGAGAGGGATGCTGAGGTTCATGAGAGGGATGAATAGGCTCAAGAGAGGGATGCAGAGTCTCAAGAGAGGGATGCAGAGGCTAAAGTGAGTGATGCTAAGGCACAAGAGAAAGATGCAGAGGCACTTGAGAGTGATGCAGAGGCTCAAGAGAGGGATGCAGAGGCTTAAGAGAGTGATGCAAAGGCTCAAGAGAGGGATGCAGAGGCTGAAGAGAGTGATGCAGAAACTCTAGAGAGTGATGCAGAGGCTTAAGAGAGTGATGCAGAGCCTCAAGAGAGTGCTGCAAAAGGCTCAAGAGAGGGATGCCGAGGCTCCAGAGAGGGATGCAAAGGCTCAAGAGAGTGATGCAAAGGCTCAAGAGAGAAAGACATATGCTTAAGAGAGTGATGCAGAGGCTCATGAGAGTGATGCAGAGGCTGAAGAGAATGATGCAGAGGCTCTAGAGACTGATGCAGAGGCTTAAGAGAGTGATGCAGAAGCTTAAGAGAGGGATGCAGAGGCTCACGAGAGGGATGAAGAGGCTCAAGTGAGTGATTCAGAGGCTTACGAGAGTAATGCAGAGGATCAAGAGAGTGATGCAGAGGCTCGAGAGAGTTATGCAGAGGCCTAAAGAGAGGGATTCAGAGGCTTAAGAGAGTAATGTAGAGGCTGAAGAGTGTGTTGCAGAGGCTCAAGAGAGGGATGAAGAATCTGAAGAGAGTGATGCAGAGGCTCAAAAGAGGGATGCAGAGGCTCAAGAGAGTGATTCAGAGGCTTACGAGAGTGATGCAGAGGCTTAAGAGAGTGAGGCAGAGGCTTAGGAGAGGGATGCAGAGGCTCAAGAGAGTGATGCAGAGGCGTAAGAGGATGATGCAGAGGCTCAAGAGAGTGATGCAGAGGCCGAAGACAGTGATGCAGAGGCTTAGGAGAGTGATGCAGAGGCTGAAGAGAGTGTTGCAGGGGCTCAAGAGAAGGATGCAGAGGCTCAAGAGAGTGATGCAGAGGCTAAAAAGTGTTATGCAGAGGCTCAAGAGAGTGATGCGGTATCACTCCCTTGAGCTTCTGCATCATTCTCTTGAGCCTCTACATCCCTCACTGGAGCCTCTGTACCACTCTCGTAAGCCTATGCAACATTCTCTTGAGCCTCTGCATAACTCTCTTGAGTCTCTGCATCACTCTCTTGAGCTTCTGCATCCCTATCTTGAGCCTCTGCAACACTCTCTTGAGCCTCTGCATCACTCTTTTAAGCCTCTGAATCCCTCTCTTGAGCCTCTGAATCCCTCTCTTGAGCCTCTGCATCACTCTCTCGAGCCTATGCATCATTCTCATCATCCTCTGCATCCCTCTCTTGAGCATCTGCATCACTCTCTTGGGCCCCTGCATCCCTCTCTCGAGCCTATGCATCATTCTCATCATCCTCTGCATCCCTCTCTTGAGCATCTGCATCACTCTCTTGGGCCCCTGCATCCCTCTCTTGAGCCTCTGCATCACTCTCTTGAGCCTCTTCATCACCCTCGTAAGCCTCTGCATCCCTATTTTGAGCCTTTGCATCACTTTCTTACGCCTCTGCATCCCTTTCTTAAGCCTCTGCATCCCTCCCTTGAGCCTCTGCATCACTCTAGTAAGCCTCTGCATCACTTTCTTGAGCCTCTGCATAACTCTCTTGAGTCTCTGCATCACTCTCTTGAGCCTCTGCATACCTCTCTTGAACCTCTGCATCCCTCTCTTGAACTCCTGCATACCTCTCATGAGCCTCTGCATCCCAATCATGGTAATCACCACCCTCTGCATCACCCTCTTAAGCTTCTGCATCCCTCCCTTGAGCCCCTGCATCCCTCTCTTAAGCCTCTGCATCACTCTCTTAAGCCTCTGCATCAGTCGCTTGAGCCTCTGCATCACTCTCTTGAGCCTCTGCATCCCTCTTTTGAGCCTCTGCATCACTCTCTTCAGCCTCTGGATCCCTCTCTTGAGCCTCTGCATCATTCTCCTAGGCCTCTGCATCACTCTCTTCAGCCTCTGCATCACTCTCTTGAGCCTCTACATCCTTCTCTTGAGCCTCTTCATCACTCTTTTGAGCCTCGTCAACTCTCTCCTAAGCCTCTGCATTACTCTCTTGAGCCTCTGCATCCCTCTCATGAGCCTCTGCAACACCCTCTTCAACCTCTGCATCACTCTCCTAATCCTCTGAATCCCTCTCTTGAGCCTCTGCATCACTCGCTCAAGCCTCTGCATCACTCTCTTGATTCTCTGCATCACTATCTTGAGCCACTGCATCACTCTCTTAACCCTCTGCATCACTCTCTTGGCTCAATAATTGGCATATTTTTAGTATAAAAAGTAGTAATTTCAAACTGCGAATACCTCAAATGAGCCAGAATTTGGCTCCAAAATATGGCCCAAGTGTCGAATTTGGGATGTTATTTTGAAAACTGCAGGGGGTGTTTTGGGCAAAATGTGACCCATCTCCGCTCTCAGTAATTGGCATATTTTCGGTATAAAAAGTCGTTATTTCGAACTGCGAATGCGTGCAGAGAGCCAGAATTAGGCTCCAAAATATGGCTCAAGCGTCGAATTTGGGATGTTTAGAATATTTTGAAAACTGCAGGGGGGGGGGGCGGCAAAATGTGACCAATCGCTGCTCTCAGTAATTTGCATATTTTCGGTATAAAAAGTGGTAATTTCAAACGGCGAATACGTGCAGAGAGCAAGAATTTGGCTCTTACATATGGCTCAAGCGTCGAATTTGGGATGTTTGGGATATTTTGAAAACTTCCGGGGAAGGTTTATGAAAATGTTGTTCTCAGTATAAATTAAAAATATCAATGTGTTTTCATTAGAATTAACTAAAATGTTCGCGATTTTCCAATAATATTACCGGAAGAAGATGTACACGTAAAACTGCTCTAATCCGGCTGAAATGTCGATATATGCAATAAATACAGGATTGCTCTCCTAATCAATATTTTACTATTATAACGAGGTATAAATGGTTGATTGAAAAAAAAGTATTTAAAGTGAATTTGCAATCAATTTCGGGTTTGCATCATATTTATCGTGTATTCAATGATTTAATAACCAAAATAAAAAAATCTTAAAAAAGTGGAAAAATGGCAAAATATTGCCTAAATCGTTGATATTTCGTTTAAATCACATAAAGGAAAAAAGAATGATAAACGTCAAAATTTTGCTAAATTCGAAGATTTTCAGTACAAAACATAATGCAAGAAAACGTGCTTAAAAAAACAATATTTTGCGTAATTCTGAGGTTTGTAGCCCAAATCGCATATCACGAGAAAACATGAAGCAGTATCCAATTATTAGTAAATTCAAATATTTTTGCTTAAAATCATACAACATGAAAAACGTGAAAAAATCACTATATTACCATATTCGGGGATTTTTACTTTAAATCATACTGCGAGGTTTCGAGTTATTTAGACCATTAAAAGAGCATTTGAAAATGTTCTCAGTACAAATTATATAAATCAATGTGTTTTCATTAGAATTAACTAAAATGTTCGTGATTTTCCAGTAATATTACCAGGAGAAGATGTACACGTAAAACTGCTCTTATCCTAAACATCCTAAATTCGACGCTTGAGCAAAATTTTCTAGCCATATTCTCGCACTCAGCACGTATTCGCCGTTTGAAATTACCACTTTTTATACCGAAAATATGCAAACTAGTGAGAGCAGCGATGGATCACATTTTGCCCAAACCCTCCCTGCAGTTTTCAAAATATCCCAAACATCCCAAATTCGACGCTTGAACCATTTTTAGAAACAAAATTCTGGCTCTCTGCACGTATTCGCAGTTTGAAATTACGACTTTTTATACCGAAAATATGATAATTACTGAGAGCAGCGATAGGTCACATTTTGCCCAAACCCCCATGCAGTTTTCAAAATATAGAAAACATCCAAAATTCGACCTATGAGCCATATTTTGCGGCCAAATTCTGGCTCTCTGCACGTATTCCCAGTTAGAAAATACTACTTTTTATACAGAAAATATTCCAATTACTATAGGCGGCGATGGATCACATTTTGCCCAAACCCTACCGGCAGTTTTCAAAATATCCCAAACATCCCAAATTCGACGCTGGAGCCACAATTTGGAGCCAAATTCTGACTCTGAACGTATTCGCCGTTTGAAATTACGACTTTTTTTTACCGAAAATATGTAAATTACTGGGAGTGGCGATGGGTCAATTTTTGCCCAAACCCTCCCCGGTAGTTTTTAAAATACCCCAATCATCCCAAATTCGAGCCTTGAGCCATATTTGGAGCCAAATTCTGGCTCTCTGCACGTATTCGCAGTTTGAAATTACGAATTTTATACCGAATATACGCCAATTACTGGGAGTGGCGATGGGTCACATTTTGACCCCCCCCCCCCCCCTCCTCCAGCAGTTTTCAAAATATTCCAAACATCTCAAATTCAACCCTTGAGTCATATTTTGGAGCCAAATTATGGCTCTCTGCACATATTCGCAGATTGAAATTACGACTTTTATACAGAAAATATGCCAATTACTGAAAGCAGCGATGGATCACATTTTGCGCAAACCCCTCAGGAGTTTTCAAAATATCTCAAACATCCCAAATTCGACCCTTGAGCCAAATTTTGGAGCAAAATTCTTTCTCTCTGCACGTATTCGCTGTTTGAAATTACGAATTTTTATACCGAAAATACGCCAATTTTTGAGAGCGGTGATGGTCACATTTTGCCCAAACCCACCCTGCAGTTTTCAAAATATCCCAAACACTCCAAATTCGACGTTTGAGCCATATTTTGGAGCCAACTTCTGGCTCTCTGGAAGTATTTGCATTTTGAAATTACGACTTTTTATACCGAAAATATGCCTTTACTCAGAGTTACGATGGGTTACATTTTGCCCAAACCCCCCCAGCAGTTTTCAAAATATCCCAAACATCCCAAATTCGACCCTTTAGCCATATTTTGGAGCCAAATTCTGGCTCTCTGCACTTTTTCGCAGTTTGAAAATACTACTTTTTATTCAGAAAATATGCCAATTACTTTAGGCGGCGATGGATCACATTTTGCCCAAACACTCCCTGCAGTTTTCAAAATATCCCAAACTTCCTAATTTCGACGCTCGACCCATATTTTTGAGCCAAATTCTCGCTCTCTGCACGTATTCGAAGTATGAAATTACGACTTTTATACAGAAAATATGTCAATTACTGAGAGCCGCGATGGGTCAAATTTTGCAGAGGCTCTTGAGAGTGATGCAGAGGCTCAAGAGAGTGATACAGAGGCTCAAGAGAGTGATGCAGAGGCTCAAGAGAGTGTTACAGAGGCTTAGGAGTGGGATGACGAGGCTCAAAAGAGTGATGAAGAGGCTCAAGAGAAGGACGTAGAGGCTCAAGAGAGTGATGCAGAGGCCTAAGAGAATGATGCAGAGGCTCAAAAGAGGGATCCAGAGGCTGAAGAGTGTGATGCAAAGGTTAAGAGAGTGATGCAGAGGCTTAAGAGAGGGATCAGGGGCTCAACGGAGGGATGCAGAGGCTTAAGAGGGTGATGCAAAGGCTCAATAGAGGGATGCAGAGGCGCATGTGAGGGATGCAGGAGTTCAAGAGAGGAATGCAGAGGTTCAGGAGAGGTATGCAGGGGCTCAAGAGAAGGATGCAGAGGCTTAACAGGGTGATGCAAAGGCTCAAGAGTGGGATGCAGAGGCTCAAGAGAGGAATGCAGAGGCTTAAGAAAGTAATGCAAAGGTTCAAAAGAGGGATGCAGAGGCTTAAAAGGGTGATGCGGAGGCTCAAGAGAGTGATGCAGAGGCTCAAGAGAGGGATGCAGGGGCTCAAGAGAGGGATGCAGAGGCTCAAGCTAGGGATGCAGAGGCTCAAGAGAGGGACGCAGAGGCTCAAGAGAAGAATGCAGAGGCTCAAGTGAGGGATGCAGAGGCACAAGAGAGGGATGCAGAGGCTCTTGAGAGTGATGCAGAGGCTCATGAGAGGTATGCAGAGGCATAAGAGAGTGACGCAAAGGCTCAAGAGAGGAATGCAGAGGCTCAAGAGAGTGATGCAGAGGATTAAGAGAGTGATGCAGAGGCTCAAGATAGTAATGCAGAGGATCAAGAGAGTGATGCAGAGGCTCGAGAGAGTGATGCAGAGGCTCAAGAGAGGTATTTAGAGGCTTTTTATTGCATGTATCGACGTTTCAGCCGAAATAGAGCGGTTTTACGTGTACATCTTCCATCGGTAATATAAACGAAAAATCAGGAACATTTTAGTTAATTCTAATGAAAACACATTGATTTTTTATCATTTGTATTGCAAACAACATTGTCATATGTCTTTTCTTGGATCTAAATAATACGAAACCTCGCGTTATGATTCGAAGTTAAAATCCTCAAATTTGGTATAATAGTGACTTTTTTCACGTTTTCATTTAGTTTGATATTACGTAAATATATTCATTTTTACCAATATTCCGATACTTTTTCATGTAGTATTACGATTTGTGATTTTGCCTTCAAATCTCAGAATTTCGCATAATAATGCATTTTAAGCAAGTTTTCTTGCATTTTGTTTCGTACTAAAAATCATCGAATTTAGTAATATTTTGACGTTTATCATCTCCCTTTTCTTTTATGTGATATAAACAAAATATCATCGAATTAGGCAAAATTTTGATCTTTTTCCACGTTTTTGTGAATTTCCAGTTTATTGGTATTAATTCATTAAATATACGATAAAAATGATACAAACACATAATTGATTAGATAATAACCTTAAATACTTTATTTTCAATTATCTATTTGTTTCTCGTTGAAATACTAAGTAAGATATTGAAAAGTGGAGAAGTTCGGTTTTTATTGCATATATCGACGTTTCAGCCGGAATAGAGCGGTTTTACGTGTACATCTGCCATCGGTAATATAAACGAAAAATCAGGAACATTTTAGTTAATTCTAATGAAAACACATTGATTTTTATCATTTGTATTGGAAACAACATTGTCATATGTCTTTTCTTGGATCTAAATAATACGAAACCTCGCTTTATGATTCGAAGTTAAAATCCTCAAATTTGGAATACTATTGACTTTTTTCACGTTTTTCATGTAGTTTGATATTACGTAAATATATTCATTTTTACCAATATTTCGATACTTTTTCATATAGTATCACGATATGTGATTAGGCCTTCATATCTCAGATTTTCGCATAATATTGCATTTTAAGCAAGTTTTCTTGCATTTTGTTTCGTACTAAACATCATCGAATTTAGCAATATTTTGACGTTTATCATCCCCTTTTCCTTTATGTGATTTAAACAAAAAATCCTCGAATTAGGCAATATTTTGCCGTTTTTCCACGTTTTTGTGAATTTTCAGTTTATTGGTATTAATTCATAAAATATACTATTAAAATTATGCAAACCCATAATTGATTAGATAATAACCTTAAATACTTCATCTTCAATCATCTATTTGTTTCTCGTTGAAATACTGAGTAAGATATTGAAAAGGGGAGAAGTTCGGGTTTTATTGCATATATCGACGTTTCAGCCGGAATAGAGCGGTTTTACGTGTACATCTTCCATCGGTAATATAAACGATAAATCAGAAACATTTTAGTTAATTCTAATGAAAACACATTGATTTTTATCATTTGTATTTCAAACAACATTGTCATATGTCTTTTCTTGGATCTAAATAATACGAAACCTCGCTTTATGATTCGAAGTTAAAATCCTCAAATTTGGAATACTATTGACTTTTTTCACGTTTTTCATGTAGTTTGATATCACGTAAATATATTCGTTTTTACCAATATTTCGATACTATTTCATATAGTATCACGATATGTGATTTGGCCTTCATATCTCAGATTTTCGCATAATATTGCATTTTAAGCAAGTTTTCTTGCATTTTGTTTCGTACTAAACATCATCGAATTTAGCAATATTTTGACGTTTATCATCCCCTTTTCCTTTATGTGATTTAAACAAAATATCATCGAATTAGGCAATATTTTGCCGTTTTTCCACGTTTTTGTGAATTTTCAGTGTATTGGTATTAATTCATTAAATATACGATAAAAATGATGCAAACACATAATTGATTAGATAATAACCTTAAATACTTCATCTTCAATTATCTATTTGTTTCTCGGTGAAATACTGAGTAAGATATTGAAAAGGCTAGAAGTTCAGTTTTTATTGCATATATCGACGTTCCAGCCGGAATTGTGCAGTTTTACGTCTAAATCTTCCATCATTAATATAATCGGAAAATCAGGAATATTTTAGTTAATTCTAATGAAAACACATTGATTTTTATCATTTGTATTGGAAACAACATTGTCATATGTCTTTTCTTGGATCTAAATAATACGAAACCTCGCTTTATGATTCGAAGTTAAAATCCTCAAATTTGAAATAATATTGACTTTTTTCACGTTTTTCATGTAGTTTGATATTACGTAAATATATTCATTTTTACCAATATTTCGATACTTTTTCATGTAGTATTACGATTTGTGATTTGGCCTTCAAATCTCAGAATTTCGCATAATATTGCATTTTAAGCAAGTTTTCTTGCATTTTGTTTCGTACTAAAAATCATCGAATTTAGTAATATTTTGACGTTTATCATCTCCCTTTTCTTTTAAGTGATATAAACAAAATATCATCGAATTAGGCAATATTTTGCTCTTTTTCCACGTATTTGTGAATTTCCAGTTTATTGGTATTAATTCATTAAATATACGATAAAAATGATACAGACACATAATTGATTAGATAATAACCTTAAATACTTTATTTTCAATCATCTATTTGTTTCTCGTTGAAATACTAAGATATTAAAAAGTGGAGAAGTTCGGTTTTTATTGCATATATCGACGTTTCAGCCGGAATAGAGCGGTTTTACATGTACATCTTCCATCGGTAATATAAACGAAAAATCACGAACATTTTAGTTATTTCTAATGAAAACGCATTGATTTTTTATCATTTGCATTGCAAACAACATTATCATGTCTTTTCTTGGATCTAAATAATACGAAACCTCGCTTTATAATTCGAAGTAAAAATCCTCAAATTTGGAATACTATTGACTTTTTTCACGTTTTTCATGTAGTTTGATATTACGTAAATATATTAATTTTTACCAATATTTCGATACTATTTCATACAGTATCACGATATGTGATTTGGCCTTCATATCTCAGAATTTCGCATAATATTGCATTTTAAGCAAGTTTTCTTGCATTTTGTTTCGTACTAAAAATCATCGAATTTAGTAATATTTTGACGTTTATCATCCCCCTTTTCCTTTATGTGATATAAACAAAATATCATCGAATTAGGCAATATTTTGCCGTTTTTCCACGTTTTTGTAAATTTTCAGTTTATTGTTATTAATTCATTAATTATACGATAAAAATGATGCAAACACATAATTGATTAGAAATTAACCTTAAATACTTAATTTTCAATCAAATATTTGTTTCTCGGTAAAATCCTCAGTAAGATATTGAAAATGGGGAAAATTTCTGTTTTTATTGCATATATCGACGTTTCTGCCGGATTAGAGCGGTTTTACGTGTACATCTTCCGTCGGTAATATAAACGGAAAATCAGTCTCTGCATCACTCTCTTGAGCCTCTGCAACACTCTCTTCAGCCTCTGCATCACTCTCTTAAGCCTCTGCATCCCTTTTTTGAGCTTCTGCATCACTTTCTTAAGCCTTTGCATTCCTTTCTTGAGCCTCTGCATCACTCTCTTTAACTCCTGCATCCCTCTCATGAGCTTCTGCATCCCTCTCCTGAGCCTTTGCATCACTCTCAAGAGCCTCTGAATCCCTCTCTTGAGCCCCTGCATCCCTCTCTTAAGCCTCTGCATCACTTTCTTAAGCCTCTGCATCACTCTCGTAAGCCTCTGAATCACTCTCTTGAGCCTCTGCATCCCTCTCTTGAACTCCTGCATCCCTCTCATGAGCCTCTGCATCCCTCTTTTGAGCCTTTGCATCACTCTCAAGAGCCTCTGAATCCCTCTCTTGAGCCCCTCCATCCCTCTCTTAAGCCTCTGCATCACTTTCTTTAGCCTCTGCATCACTCTCGTAAGCCTCTGAATCACTCTCTTGAGCCTCTGCATCCCTCTCTTGAACTCCTGCATCCCTCTCTTAAGCCTCTGCATCCCTCTTCATCCAATAAAAACAGAACTTCTCCCCTTTTCAATATCTTACTCAGTATTTTAACGAGAAACAAATAGATGATTAAAAATGAAGTATTTAAGGCTATTATCTAATCAATTATGTGTTTGCATCATTTTTATCGTATATATAATGAATTAATACCCATAAACTGAAAATTCACAAAAACGTGGAAAAACGGCAAAATATGGCCTAAGTTGATGATATTTCGTTTAAATCACATAAAGGAAAAGGGGATGATAAACGTCAAAATATTGCTAAATTCGATGATTTTTCGTACGAAACAAAATGCAAGAAAACTTGCTTAAGATGCAAAATTTGCGACATTCTGAGATTTGAAGGCCAAATCACATATCGTGATACTACATGAAATAGTATCGAAATATTGGTAGAAATGAATATATTTACGTAATATCAAACTACATGATTAACGTGAAAAAGTCACTATTTTACCATATTTGAGGATTTTAACTTCAAATCATAGAGCGAGGTTTCGTATTATTTTGATCCAAGAAAAGACATATGACAATGTTGTTTCCAATACAAATGATAAAAAACAATGTGTTTTCATTAGAATTAACTAAAATGTTCTTGATTTTCCGTTTATATTACCGATGGAAGATGTACACGTAAAACCGCTCTAATCCGGCTGAAACGTTGATATATGCAATAAAAACCGAACTTCTCCCCTTTTCAATATCTTACTCAGTATTTTAACGAGAAACAAATATTTGATTGAAAATTAAGTATTTAAGGTTATTATCTAATCAATTATGTGTTTGCATCATTTTTATCGTATATATAATGAATTAATACCCATAAACTGAAAATTTACAAAAACGTTTTTAAACGTTTGATTAGATTAAATATTTAATATTTAATCTAATCAATTATGTGTTTGCATCATATTTATCGTATTTATAATGAATTCATACCATTAGACTGAAATTTCACAAAAACGTGGAAAAACGGCAAAATATTGCCTAATTCGATGATATTTTGTTTAAATCACATAAAGGAAAAGGGGATGATAAACGTCAAAATATTGCTAAATATGATAATTTTTCGTACGAAACAAAATGCAAGAAAACTTGCTTAAAATGCAATATTATGCGACATTCTGAGATTTGAAGGCCAAATCACATATCGTGATACTACATGAAATAGTATCGAAATATTGGTAAAAATGAATATATTTACGTAATATCAAACTACATGATTAACGTGAAAAAGTCACTATTTTACCATATTTGAGGATTTTAACTTCAAATCATAGAGCGAGGTTTCGTATTATTTTGATCCAAGAAAAGACATATGACAATGTTGTTTCCAATACAAATGATAAAAAACAATGTGTTTTCATTAGAATTAACTAAAATGTTCTTGATATTCCGTTTATATTACCGATGGAAGATGTACACGTAAAACCGCTCTAATCCGGATGAAACGTCGATAATTGCAATAAAAACAGAACTTCTCCCCTTTTCAATATCTTACTCAGTATTTTAACGAGAAACAAATAGATGATTGAAAATGAAGTATTTAAGGCTATTATCTAATCAATTATGTGTTTGCATCATTTTTATCGTATATATAATGAATTAATACCCATAGACTGAAATTTCACAAAAACGTGGAAAAACGGCAAAATATTGCCTAATTCGATGATATTTTGTTTAAATCACATAAAGGAAAAGGGGATGATAAACGTCAAAATATTGCTAAATTCGATGATTATTCGTACGGCACAAAATGCAAGAAAACTTGCTTAAAATGCAATATTATGCGACATTCTGAGATTTGAAGGCCAAATCACATATCGTGATACTACATGAAATAGTATCGAAATATTGGTAAAAATGAATATATTTACGTAATATCAAACTACATGATTAACGTGAAAAAGTCACTATTTTACCATATTTGAGGATTTTAACTTCAAATCATAGAGCGAGGTTTCGTATTATTTAGATCCAAGAAAAGACATATGACAATGTTGTTTCCAATACAAATGATAAAAAACAATGTGTTTTCATTTGAATTAACTAAAATGTTCTTGATTTTCCGTTTATATTACCGATGGAAGATGTACACGTAAAACCGCTCTAATCCGGCTGAAACGTCGATATATGCAATAAAAACAGAACTTCTCCCCTTTTCAATATCTTACTCAGTATTTTAACGAGAAACAAATAGATGATTGAAAATGAAGTATTTAAGGCTATTATCTAATCAATTATGTGTTTGCATCATTTTTATCGTATATATAATGAATTAATACCCATAAACTGAAAATTTACAAAAACGTGGAAAAACGGCAAAATATTGCCTAATTCGATGATATTTTGTTTAAATCACATAAAGGAAAAGGGGATGATAAACGTCAAAATATTGCTAAATTCGATGATTATTCGTACGGCACAAAATGCAAGAAAACTTGCATAAAATGCAATATTATGCGACATTCTGAGATTTGAAGGCCAAATCACATATCGTGATACTACATGAAATAGTATCGAAATATTGGTAAAAATGAATATATTTACGTAATATCAAACTACATGATTAACGTGAAAAAGTCACTATTTTACCATATTTGAGGATTTTAACTTCAAATCATAGAGCGAGGTTTCGTATTATTTAGATCCAAGAAAAGACATATGACAATGTTGTTTCCAATACAAATGATAAAAAACAATGTGTTTTCATTTGAATTAACTAAAATGTTCTTGATTTTCCGTTTATATTACCGATGGAAGATGTACACGTAAAACCGCTCTAATCCGGCTGAAACGTCGATATATGCAATAAAAACCGAACTTCTCCCCTTTTCAATATCTTACTCAGTATTTTAACGAGAAACAAATAGTTGATTGAAAATTAAGTATTTAAGGTTATTATCTAATCAATTATGTGTTTGCATCATTTTTATCGTATATATAATGAATTAATACCCATAAACTGAAAATTCACAAAAACGTGGAAAAACGGCAAAATATTGCCTAATTCGATGATATTTTGTTTAAATCACATAAAGGAAAAGGGGATGATAAACGTCAAAATATTGCTAAATTCGATGATTTTTCGTACGAAACAAAATGCAAGAAAACTTGCTTAAAATGCAATATTATGCGACATTCTGAGATTTGAAGGCCAAATCACATATCGTGATACTACATGAAATAGTATCGAAATATTGGTAAAAATGAATATATTTACGTAATATCAAACTACATGATTAACGTGAAAAAGTCACTATTTTACCATATTTGAGGATTTTAACTTCAAATCATAGAGCGAGGTTTCGTATTATTTAGATCCAAGAAAAGACATATGACAATGTTGTTTCCAATACAAATGATAAAAAACAATGTGTTTTCATTAGAATTAACTAAAATGTTCTTGATTTTCCGTTTATATTACCGATGGAAGATGTACACGTAAAACCGCTCTAATCCGGCTGAAACGTCGATATATGCAATAAAAACAGAACTTCTCCCCTTTTCAATATCTTACTCAGTATTTTAACGAGAAACAAATAGTTGATTGAAAATGAAGTATTTAAGGTTATTATCTAATCAATTATGTGTTTGCATCATTTTTATCGTATATATAATGAATTAATACCCATAAACTGAAAATTTACAAAAACGTGGAAAAACGGCAAAATATTGCCTAATTCGATGATATTTTGTTTAAATCACATAAAGGAAAAGGGGATGATAAACGTCAAAATATTGCTAAATTCGATGATTTTTCGTACGAAACAAAATGCAAGAAAACTTGCTTAAAATGCAATATTATGCGACATTCTGAGATTTGAAGGCCAAATCACATATCGTGATACTACATGAAATAGTATCGAAATATTGGTAAAAATGAATATATTTACGTAATATCAAACTACGTGATTAACGTGAAAAAGTCACTATTTTACCATATTTGAGGATTTTAACTTCAAATCATAGAGCGAGGTTTCGTATTATTTAGATCCAAGAAAAGACATATGACAATGTTGTTTCCAATACAAATGATAAAAAACAATGTGTTTTCATTTGAATTAACTAAAATGTTCTTGATTTTCCGTTTATATTACCGATGGAAGATGTACACGTAAAACCGCTCTAATCCGGCTGAAACGTCGATATATGCAATAAAAACCGAACTTCTCCCCTTTTCAATATCTTACTCAGTATTTTAACGAGAAACAAATAGTTGATTGAAAATGAAGTATTTAAGGTTATTATCTAATCAATTATGTGTTTGCATCATTTTTATCGTATATATAATGAATTAATACCCATAAACTGAAAATTTACAAAAACGTGGAAAAACGGCAAAATATTGCCTAATTCGATGATATTTTGTTTAAATCACATAAAGGAAAAGGGGATGATAAACGTCAAAATATTGCTAAATTCGATGATTATTCGTACGGCACAAAATGCAAGAAAACTTGCATAAAATGCAATATTATGCGACATTCTGAGATTTGAAGGCCAAATCACATATCGTGATACTACATGAAATAGTATCGAAATATTGGTAAAAATGAATATATTTACGTAATATCAAACTACGTGATTAACGTGAAAAAGTCACTATTTTACCATATTTGAGGATTTTAACTTCAAATCATAGAGCGAGGTTTCGTATTATTTAGATCCAAGAAAAGACATATGACAATGTTGTTTCCAATACAAATGATAAAAAACAATGTGTTTTCATTTGAATTAACTAAAATGTTCTTGATTTTCCGTTTATATTACCGATGGAAGATGTACACGTAAAACCGCTCTAATCCGGCTGAAACGTCGATATATGCAATAAAAACCGAACTTCTCCCCTTTTCAATATCTTACTCAGTATTTTAACGAGAAACAAATAGTTGATTGAAAATTAAGTATTTAAGGTTATTATCTAATCAATTATGTGTTTGCATCATTTTTATCGTATATATAATGAATTAATACCCATAAACTGAAAATTCACAAAAACGTGGAAAAACGGCAAAATATTGCCTAATTCGATGATATTTTGTTTAAATCACATAAAGGAAAAGGGGATGATAAACGTCAAAATATTGCTAAATTCGATGATTTTTCGTACGAAACAAAATGCAAGAAAACTTGCTTAAAATGCAATATTATGCGACATTCTGAGATTTGAAGGCCAAATCACATATCGTGATACTACATGAAATAGTATCGAAATATTGGTAAAAATGAATATATTTACGTAATATCAAACTACATGATTAACGTGAAAAAGTCACTATTTTACCATATTTGAGGATTTTAACTTCAAATCATAGAGCGAGGTTTCGTATTATTTAGATCCAAGAAAAGACATATGACAATGTTGTTTCCAATACAAATGATAAAAAACAATGTGTTTTCATTTGAATTAACTAAAATGTTCTTGATTTTCCGTTTATATTACCGATGGAAGATGTACACGTAAAACCGCTCTAATCCGGCTGAAACGTCGATATATGCAATAAAAACCGAACTTCTCCCCTTTTCAATATCTTACTCAGTATTTTAACGAGAAACAAATAGTTGATTGAAAATGAAGTATTTAAGGTTATTATCTAATCAATTATGTGTTTGCATCATTTTTATCGTATATATAATGAATTAATACCCATAAACTGAAAATTCACAAAAACGTGGAAAAACGGCAAAATATTGCCTAATTCGATGATATTTTGTTTAAATCACATAAAGGAAAAGGGGATGATAAACGTCAAAATATTGCTAAATTCGATGATTTTTCGTACGAAACAAAATGCAAGAAAACTTGCTTAAAATGCAATATTATGCGACATTCTGAGATTTGAAGGCCAAATCACATATCGTGATACTACATGAAATAGTATCGAAATATTGGTAAAAATGAATATATTTACGTAATATCAAACTACATGATTAACGTGAAAAAGTCACTATTTTACCATATTTGAGGATTTTAACTTCAAATCATAGAGCGAGGTTTCGTATTATTTAGATCCAAGAAAAGACATATGACAATGTTGTTTCCAATACAAATGATAAAAAACAATGTGTTTTCATTTGAATTAACTAAAATGTTCTTGATTTTCCGTTTATATTACCGATGGAAGATGTACACGTAAAACCGCTCTAATCCGGCTGAAACGTCGATATATGCAATAAAAACCGAACTTCTCCCCTTTTCAATATCTTACTCAGTATTTTAACGAGAAACAAATAGTTGATTGAAAATGAAGTATTTAAGGTTATTATCTAATCAATTATGTGTTTGCATCATTTTTATCGTATATATAATGAATTAATACCCATAAACTGAAAATTTACAAAAACGTGGAAAAACGGCAAAATATTGCCTAATTCGATGATATTTTGTTTAAATCACATAAAGGAAAAGGAGATGATAAACGTCAAAATATTGCTAAATTCGATGATTATTCGTACGGCACAAAATGCAAGAAAACTTGCATAAAATGCAATATTATGCGACATTCTGAGATTTGAAGGCCAAATCACATATCGTGATACTACATGAAATAGTATCGAAATATTGGTAAAAATGAATATATTTACGTAATATCAAACTACGTGATTAACGTGAAAAAGTCACTATTTTACCATATTTGAGGATTTTAACATCAAATCATAGAGCGAGGTTTCGTATTATTTAGATCCAAGAAAAGACATATGACAATGTTGTTTCCAATACAAATGATAAAAAACAATGTGTTTTCATTTGAATTAACTAAAATGTTCTTGATTTTCCGTTTATATTACCGATGGAAGATGTACACGTAAAACCGCTCTAATCCGGCTGAAACGTCGATATATGCAATAAAAACCGAACTTCTCCCCTTTTCAATATCTTACTCAGTATTTTAACGAGAAACAAATAGTTGATTGAAAATTAAGTATTTAAGGTTATTATCTAATCAATTATGTGTTTGCATCATTTTTATCGTATATATAATGAATTAATACCCATAAACTGAAAATTCACAAAAACGTGGAAAAACGGCAAAATATTGCCTAATTCGATGATATTTTGTTTAAATCACATAAAGGAAAAGGGGATGATAAACGTCAAAATATTGCTAAATTCGATGATTTTTCGTACGAAACAAAATGCAAGAAAACTTGCTTAAAATGCAATATTATGCGACATTCTGAGATTTGAAGGCCAAATCACATATCGTGATACTACATGAAATAGTATCGAAATATTGGTAAAAATGAATATATTTACGTAATATCAAACTACATGATTAACGTGAAAAAGTCACTATTTTACCATATTTGAGGATTTTAACATCAAATCATAGAGCGAGGTTTCGTATTATTTAGATCCAAGAAAAGACATATGACAATGTTGTTTCCAATACAAATGATAAAAAACAATGTGTTTTCATTTGAATTAACTAAAATGTTCTTGATTTTCCGTTTATATTACCGATGGAAGATGTACACGTAAAACCGCTCTAATCCGGCTGAAACGTCGATATATGCAATAAAAACCGAACTTCTCCCCTTTTCAATATCTTACTCAGTATTTTAACGAGAAACAAATAGTTGATTGAAAATGAAGTATTTAAGGTTATTATCTAATCAATTATGTGTTTGCATCATTTTTATCGTATATATAATGAATTAATACCCATAAACTGAAAATTCACAAAAACGTGGAAAAACGGCAAAATATTGCCTAATTCGATGATATTTTGTTTAAATCACATAAAGGAAAAGGGGATGATAAACGTCAAAATATTGCTAAATTCGATGATTTTTCGTACGAAACAAAATGCAAGAAAACTTGCTTAAAATGCAATATTATGCGACATTCTGAGATTTGAAGGCCAAATCACATATCGTGATACTACATGAAATAGTATCGAAATATTGGTAAAAATGAATATATTTACGTAATATCAAACTACATGATTAACGTGAAAAAGTCACTATTTTACCATATTTGAGGATTTTAACTTCAAATCATAGAGCGAGGTTTCGTATTATTTAGATCCAAGAAAAGACATATGACAATGTTGTTTCCAATACAAATGATAAAAAACAATGTGTTTTCATTTGAATTAACTAAAATGTTCTTGATTTTCCGTTTATATTACCGATGGAAGATGTACACGTAAAACCGCTCTAATCCGGCTGAAACGTCGATATATGCAATAAAAACCGAACTTCTCCCCTTTTCAATATCTTACTCAGTATTTTAACGAGAAACAAATAGTTGATTGAAAATGAAGTATTTAAGGTTATTATCTAATCAATTATGTGTTTGCATCATTTTTATCGTATATATAATGAATTAATACCCATAAACTGAAAATTCACAAAAACGTGGAAAAACGGCAAAATATTGCCTAATTCGATGATATTTTGTTTAAATCACATAAAGGAAAAGGGGATGATAAACGTCAAAATATTGCTAAATTCGATGATTTTTCGTACGGCACAAAATGCAAGAAAACTTGCATAAAATGCAATATTATGCGACATTCTGAGATTTGAAGGCCAAATCACATATCGTGATACTACATGAAATAGTATCGAAATATTGGTAAAAATGAATATATTTACGTAATATCAAACTACGTGATTAACGTGAAAAAGTCACTATTTTACCATATTTGAGGATTTTAACATCAAATCATAGAGCGAGGTTTCGTATTATTTAGATCCAAGAAAAGACATATGACAATGTTGTTTCCAATACAAATGATAAAAAACAATGTGTTTTCATTTGAATTAACTAAAATGTTCTTGATTTTCCGTTTATATTACCGATGGAAGATGTACACGTAAAACCGCTCTAATCCGGCTGAAACGTCGATATATGCAATAAAAACCGAACTTCTCCCCTTTTCAATATCTTACTCAGTATTTTAACGAGAAACAAATAGTTGATTGAAAATTAAGTATTTAAGGTTATTATCTAATCAATTATGTGTTTGCATCATTTTTATCGTATATATAATGAATTAATACCCATAAACTGAAAATTCACAAAAACGTGGAAAAACGGCAAAATATTGCCTAATTCGATGATATTTTGTTTAAATCACATAAAGGAAAAGGGGATGATAAACGTCAAAATATTGCTAAATTCGATGATTTTTCGTACGAAACAAAATGCAAGAAAACTTGCTTAAAATGCAATATTATGCGACATTCTGAGATTTGAAGGCCAAATCACATATCGTGATACTACATGAAATAGTATCGAAATATTGGTAAAAATGAATATATTTACGTAATATCAAACTACATGATTAACGTGAAAAAGTCACTATTTTACCATATTTGAGGATTTTAACATCAAATCATAGAGCGAGGTTTCGTATTATTTAGATCCAAGAAAAGACATATGACAATGTTGTTTCCAATACAAATGATAAAAAACAATGTGTTTTCATTTGAATTAACTAAAATGTTCTTGATTTTCCGTTTATATTACCGATGGAAGATGTACACGTAAAACCGCTCTAATCCGGCTGAAACGTCGATATATGCAATAAAAACCGAACTTCTCCCCTTTTCAATATCTTACTCAGTATTTTAACGAGAAACAAATAGTTGATTGAAAATTAAGTATTTAAGGTTACTATCTTATCAATTATGTGTTTGCATCATTTTTATCGTATATATAATGAATTAATACCCATAAACTGAAAATTCACAAAAACGTGGAAAAACGGCAAAATGTTGCCTAACTTGATGATATTTCGTTTAAATCACATAAAGGAAAAGGGGATGATAAACGTCAAAATATTGCTAAATTCGATGATTTTTCGTACGAAACAAAATGCAAGAAAACTTGCTTAAAATGCAATATTATGCGACATTCTGAGATTTGAAGGCCAAATCACATATCGTGATACTACATGAAATAGTATCGAAATATTGGTAAAAATGAATATATTTACGTAATATCAAACTACATGATTAACGTGAAAAAGTCACTATTTTACCATATTTGAGGATTTTAACTTCAAATCATAGAGCGAGGTTTCGTATTATTTAGATCCAAGAAAAGACATATGACAATGTTGTTTCCAATACAAATGATAAAAAACAATGTGTTTTCATTTGAATTAACTAAAATGTTCTTGATTTTCCGTTTATATTACCGATGGAAGATGTACACGTAAAACCGCTCTAATCCGGCTGAAACGTCGATATATGCAATAAAAACCGAACTTCTCCCCTTTTCAATATCTTACTCAGTATTTTAACGAGAAACAAATAGTTGATTGAAAATGAAGTATTTAAGGTTATTATCTAATCAATTATGTGTTTGCATCATTTTTATCGTATATATAATGAATTAATACCCATAAACTGAAAATTTACAAAAACGTGGAAAAACGGCAAAATATTGCCTAATTCGATGATATTTTGTTTAAATCACATAAAGGAAAAGGAGATGATAAACGTCAAAATATTGCTAAATTCGATGATTATTCGTACGGCACAAAATGCAAGAAAACTTGCATAAAATGCAATATTATGCGACATTCTGAGATTTGAAGGCCAAATCACATATCGTGATACTACATGAAATAGTATCGAAATATTGGTAAAAATGAATATATTTACGTAATATCAAACTACGTGATTAACGTGAAAAAGTCACTATTTTACCATATTTGAGGATTTTAACATCAAATCATAGAGCGAGGTTTCGTATTATTTAGATCCAAGAAAAGATATATGACAATGTTGTTTCCAATACAAATGATAAAAAACAATGTGTTTTCATTTGAATTAACTAAAATGTTCTTGATTTTCCGTTTATATTACCGATGGAAGATGTACACGTAAAACCGCTCTAATCCGGCTGAAACGTCGATATATGCAATAAAAACCGAACTTCTCCCCTTTTCAATATCTTACTCAGTATTTTAACGAGAAACAAATAGTTGATTGAAAATTAAGTATTTAAGGTTATTATCTAATCAATTATGTGTTTGCATCATTTTTATCGTATATATAATGAATTAATACCCATAAACTGAAAATTCACAAAAACGTGGAAAAACGGCAAAATATTGCCTAATTCGATGATATTTTGTTTAAATCACATAAAGGAAAAGGGGATGATAAACGTCAAAATATTGCTAAATTCGATGATTTTTCGTACGAAACAAAATGCAAGAAAACTTGCTTAAAATGCAATATTATGCGAAATTCTGAGATTTGAAGGCCAAATCACATATCGTGATACTACATGAAATAGTATCGAAATATTGGTAAAAATGAATATATTTACGTAATATCAAACTACATGATTAACGTGAAAAAGTCACTATTTTACCATATTTGAGGATTTTAACTTCAAATCATAGAGCGAGGTTTCGTATTATTTAGATCCAAGAAAAGACATATGACAATGTTGTTTCCAATACAAATGATAAAAAACAATGTGTTTTCATTTGAATTAACTATAATGTTCTTGATTTTCCGTTTATATTAACGATGGAAGATGTACACGTAAAACCGCTCTAATCCGGCTGAAACGTCGATATATGCAATAAAAACCGAACTTCTCCCCTTTTCAATATCTTACTCAGTATTTTAACGAGAAACAAATAGATGATTGAAAATGAAGTATTTAAGGTTATTATCTAATCAATTATGTGTTTGCATCATTTTTATCGTATATATAATGAATTAATACCCATAGACTGAAAATTCACAAAAACGTGGAAAAACGGCAAAATATTGCCTAATTCGATGATATTTTGTTTAAATCACATAAAGGAAAAGGGGATGATAAACGTCAAAATATTGCTAAATTCGATGATTTTTCGTACGGCACAAAATGCAAGAAAACTTGCATAAAATGCAATATTATGCGACATTCTGAGATTTGAAGGCCAAATCACATATCGTGATACTACATGAAATAGTATCGAAATATTGGTAAAAATGAATATATTTACGTAATATCAAACTACGTGATTAACGTGAAAAAGTCACTATTTTACCATATTTGAGGATTTTAACATCAAATCATAGAGCGAGGTTTCGTATTATTTAGATCCAAGAAAAGATATATGACAATGTTGTTTCCAATACAAATGATAAAAAACAATGTGTTTTCATTTGAATTAACTAAAATGTTCTTGATTTTCCGTTTATATTACCGATGGAAGATGTACACGTAAAACCGCTCTAATCCGGCTGAAACGTCGATATATGCAATAAAAACCGAACTTCTCCCCTTTTCAATATCTTACTCAGTATTTTAACGAGAAACAAATAGTTGATTGAAAATTAAGTATTTAAGGTTATTATCTAATCAATTATGTGTTTGCATCATTTTTATCGTATATATAATGAATTAATACCCATAAACTGAAAATTCACAAAAACGTGGAAAAACGGCAAAATATTGCCTAATTCGATGATATTTTGTTTAAATCACATAAAGGAAAAGGGGATGATAAACGTCAAAATATTGCTAAATTCGATGATTTTTCGTACGAAACAAAATGCAAGAAAACTTGCTTAAAATGCAATATTATGCGACATTCTGAGATTTGAAGGCCAAATCACATATCGTGATACTACATGAAATAGTATCGAAATATTGGTAAAAATGAATATATTTACGTAATATCAAACTACATGATTAACGTGAAAAAGTCACTATTTTACCATATTTGAGGATTTTAACTTCAAATCATAGAGCGAGGTTTCGTATTATTTAGATCCAAGAAAAGACATATGACAATGTTGTTTCCAATACAAATGATAAAAAACAATGTGTTTTCATTTGAATTAACTAAAATGTTCTTGATTTTCCGTTTATATTACCGATGGAAAATGTACACGTAAAACCGCTCTAATCCGGCTGAAACGTCGATATATGCTATAAAAACCGAACTTCTCCCCTTTTCAATATCTTACTCAGTATTTTAACGAGAAACAAATAGTTGATTGAAAATTAAGTATTTAAGGTTATTATCAAATCAATTATGTGTTTGCATCATTTTTATCGTATATATAATGAATTAATACCCATAAACTGGAAATTTACAAAAACGTGGAAAAACGGCAAAATATTGCCTAATTCGATGATATTTTGTTTAAATCACATAAAGGAAAAGGGGATGATAAACGTCAAAGTATTGCTAAATTCGATGATTTTTCGTACGGCACAAAATGCAAGAAAACTTGCTTAAAATGCAATATTATGCGACATTCTGAGATTTGAAGGCCAAATCACATATCGTGATACTACATGAAATAGTATCGAAATATTGGTAAAAATGAATATATTTACGTAATATCAAACTACGTGATTAACGTGAAAAAGTCACTATTTTACCATATATGAGGATTTTAACATCAAATCATAGAGCGAGGTTTCGTATTATTTAGATCCAAGAAAAGATATATGACAATGTTGTTTCCAATACAAATGATAAAAAACAATGTGTTTTCATTTGAATTAACTAAAATGTTCTTGATTTTCCGTTTAAATTACCGATGGAAGATGTACACGTAAAACCGCTCTAATCCGGCTGAAACGTCGATATATGCAATAAAAATCGAACTTCTTCCCTTTTCAATATCTTACTCAGTATTTTAACGAGAAACAAATAGTTGATTGAAAATTAAGTATTTAAGGGTATTATCTAATCAATTATGTGTTTGCATCATTTTTATCGTATATGTAATGAATTAATACCAATAAACTGAAAATTCACAAAAACGTGGAAAAACCGCAAAATATTGCCTAAGTTGATGATATTTTGTTTAAATTATATAAAGGAAAAGGGGATGATAAACGTCAAAATATTGCTAAAGTCGATGATTTTTCGTACGAAACAAAATGCAAGAAAACTTGCTAAAAATGCAATATTATGCGACATTCTGAGATTTGAAGGCCAAATCACATATCGTGATACTACTTGAAATAGTATCGAAATATTGGAAAAAATGAATATATATATAGGTAATATCAAACTACATGATTAACGTGAAAAAGTCACTATTATACCATATTTGAGGATTTTAACATCAAATCATAGAGCGAGGTTTCGTATTATTTAGATCCAAGAAAAGATATATGACAATGTTGTTTCCAATACAAATGATAAAAAACAATGTGTTTTCATTTGAATTACCTAAAATGTTCTTGATTTTCCGTTTATATTACCGATGGAAGATGTATACGTAAAACCGCTCTAATCCGGCTGAAACGTTGATTTATGCAATAAAAACCGAACTTCTCCCCTTTTCAATATCTTACTCAGTATTTTAACGAGAAGCAAATAGTTGATTGAAAATTAAGTATTTAAGGTTATTATCTAATCAATTATGTGTTTGCATCATTTTTATCGTATATATAATGAATTAATACCCATAAACTGAAAATTTACAAAAACGGGGAAAAACGGCAAAATATTGCCTAATTCGATGATATTTTGTTTAAATCACATAAAGGAAAAGGAGATGATAAACGTCAAAATATTGCTAAATTCAATGATTTTTCGTACGAAACAAAATGCAAGAAAACTTGCTTAAAATGCAATATTATGCGACATTCTGAGATTTGAAGGCCAAATCACATATCGTGATACTACATGAAATAGTATCGAAATATTGGTAAAAATGAATATATTTACGTAATATCAAACTACATGATTAACGTGAAAAAGTCACTATTTTACCATATTTGAGGATTTTAACTTCAAATCATAGAGCGAGGTTTCGTATTATTTAGATCCAAGAAAAGACATATGACAATGTTGTTTCCAATACAAATGATAAAAAACAATGTGTTTTCATTTGAATTAACTAAAATGTTCTTGATTTTCCGTTTATATTACCGATGGAAGATGTACACGTAAAACCGCTCTAATCCGGCTGAAACGTCGATATATGCAATAAAAACCGAACTTCTCCCCTTTTCAATATCTTACTCAGTATTTTAACGAGAAACAAATAGATGATTGAAAATGAAGTATTTAAGGCTATTATCTAATCAATTATGTGTTTGCATCATTTTTATCGTATATATAATGAATTAATACCCATAGACTGAAATTTCACAAAAACGTGGAAAAACGGCAAAATATTGCCTAATTCGTTGATATTTTGTTTAAATCACATAAAGGAAAAGGGGATGATAAATGTCAAAATATTGCTAAATTCGATGATTTTTCGTACGAAACAAAATGCAAGAAAACTTGCATAAAATGCAATATTATGCGACATTCTGAGATTTGAAGGCCAAATCACATATCGTGATACTACATGAAATAGTATCGAAATATTGGTAAAAATGAATATATTTACGTAATATCAAACTACGTGATTAACGTGAAAAAGTCACTATTTTACCATATTTGAGGATTTTAACATCAAATCATAGAGCGAGGTTTCGTATTATTTTGATCCAAGAAAAGATATATGACAATGTTGTTTCCAATACAAATGATAAAAAACAATGTGTTTTCATTTGAATTAACTAAAATGTTCTTGATTTTCCGTTTATATTACCGATGGAAGATGTACACGTAAAACCGCTCTAATCCGGCTGAAACGTCGATATATGCAATAAAAACCGAACTTCTCCCCTTTTCAATATCTTACTCAGTATTTTAACGAGAAACAAATAGTTGATTGAAAATTAAGTATTTAAGGTTATTATCTAATCAATTATGTGTTTGCATCATTTTTATCGTATATATAATGAATTAATACCCATAAACTGAAAATTCACAAAAACGTGGAAAAACGGCAAAATATTGCCTAATTCGATGATATTTTGTTTAAATCATATAAAGGCAAAGGGGATGATAAACTTCAAAATATTGCTATTCTGAGATTTGAAAATTCACAAAAACGTGGAAAAACGGCAAAATATTGCCTAATTCGATGATATTTTGTTTAAATCATATAAAGGAAAAGGGGATGATAAACGTCAAAATATTGCTATATGCGATGATTATTCGTACGGCACAAAATGCAAGAAAACTTGCATAAAATGCAATATTATGCGACATTCTGAGATTTGAAGGCCAAATCACATATCGTGATACTACATGAAATAGTATCGAAATATTGGTAAAAATGAATATATTTACGTAATATCAAACTACGTGATTAACGTGAAAAAGTCACTATTTTACCATATTTGAGGATTTTAACATCAAATCATAGAGCGAGGTTTCGTATTATTTAGATCCAAGAAAAGATATATGACAATGTTGTTTCCAATACAAATGATAAAAAACAATGTGTTTTCATTTGAATTAACTAAAATGTTCTTGATTTTCCGTTTATATTACCGATGGAAGATGTACACGTAAAACCGCTCTAATCCGGCTGAAACGTCGATATATGCAATAAAAACCGAACTTCTCCCCTTTTCAATATCTTACTCAGTATTTTAACGAGAAACAAATAGTTGATTGAAAA
Organism: Procambarus clarkii; assembly: GCF_020424385.1. Classification (NCBI taxonomy): domain Eukaryota; kingdom Metazoa; phylum Arthropoda; class Malacostraca; order Decapoda; family Cambaridae; genus Procambarus; species Procambarus clarkii. The sequence continues at coordinate 27,817 of NW_025573596.1, forward strand.
TTAAGTATTTAAGGTTATTATCTAATCAATTATGTGTTTGCATCATTTTTATCGTATATATAATGAATTAATACCCATAAACTGAAAATTCACAAAAACGTGGAAAAACGGCAAAATATTGCCTAATTCGATGATATTTTGTTTAAATCACATAAAGGAAAAGGGGATGATAAACGTCAAAATATTGCTAAATTCGATGATTTTTCGTACGAAACAAAATGCAAGAAAACTTGCATAAAATGCAATATTATGCGACATTCTGAGATTTGAAGGCCAAATCACATATCGTGATACTACATGAAATAGTATCGAAATATTGGTAAAAATGAATATATTTACGTAATATCAAACTACGTGATTAACGTGAAAAAGTCACTATTTTACCATATTTGAGGATTTTAACATCAAATCATAGAGCGAGGTTTCGTATTATTTAGATCCAAGAAAAGACATATGACAATGTTGTTTCCAATACAAATGATAAAAAACAATGTGTTTTCATTTGAATTAACTAAAATGTTCTTGATTTTCCGTTTATATTACCGATGGAAGATGTACACGTAAAACCGCTCTAATCCGGCTGAAACGTCGATATATGCAATAAAAACAGAACTTCTCCAATTTTCAATATCTTACTCAATATTTTAACGAGAAACAAATAGTTGATTGAAAATGAAGTATTTAAGGTTATTATCTAATCAATTATGTGTTTGCATCATTTTTATCGTATATATAATGAATTAATACCCATAAACTGAAAATTCACAAAAACGTGGAAAAACGGCAAAATATTGCCTAATTCGATGATATTTTGTTTAAATCACATAAAGGAAAAGGGGATGATAAACGTCAAAATATTGCTAAATTCGATGATTTTTCGTACGGCACAAAATGCAAGAAAACTTGCTTAAAATGCAATATTATGCGACATTCTGAGATTTGAAGGCCAAATCACATATCGTGATACTACATGAAATAGTATCGAAATATTGGTAAAAATGAATATATTTACGTAATATCAAACTACGTGATTAACGTGAAAAAGTCACTATTTTACCATATTTGAGGATTTTAACATCAAATCATAGAGCGAGGTTTCGTATTATTTAGATCCAAGAAAAGATATATGACAATGTTGTTTCCAATACAAATGATAAAAAACAATGTGTTTTCATTTGAATTAACTAAAATGTTCTTGATTTTCCGTTTATATTACCGATGGAAGATGTACACGTAAAACCGCTCTAATCCGGCTGAAACGTCGATATATGCAATAAAAACCGAACTTCTCCCCTTTTCAATATCTTACTCAGTATTTTAACGAGAAACAAATAGTTGATTGAAAATTAAGTATTTAAGGTTATTATCTAATCAATTATGTGTTTGCATCATTTTTATCGTATATATAATGAATTAATACCCATAAACTGAAAATTCACAAAAACGTGGAAAAACGGCAAAATATTGCCTAATTCGATGATATTTTGTTTAAATCACATAAAGGAAAAGGGGATGATAAACGTCAAAATATTGCTAAATTCGATGATTTTTCGTACGAAACAAAATGCAAGAAAACTTGCTTAAAATGCAATATTATGCGACATTCTGAGATTTGAAGGCCAAATCACATATCGTGATACTACATGAAATAGTATCGAAATATTGGTAAAAATGAATATATATTTACGTAATATCAAACTACATGATTAACGTGAAAAAGTCACTATTTTACCATATTTGAGGATTTTAACATCAAATCATAGAGCGAGGTTTCGTATTATTTAGATCCAAGAAAAGACATATGACAATGTTGTTTCCAATACAAATGATAAAAAACAATGTGTTTTCATTTGAATTAACTAAAATGTTCTTGATTTTCCGTTTATATTACCGATGGAAGATGTACACGTAAAACCGCTCTAATCCGGCTGAAACGTCGATATATGCAATAAAAACAGAACTTCTCCCCTTTTCAATATCTTACTCAGTATTTTAACGAGAAACAAATAGATGATTGAAAATGAAGTATTTAAGGTTATTATCTAATCAATTATGTGTTTGCATCATTTTTATCGTATATATAATGAATTAATACCCATAAACTGAAAATTCACAAAAACGTGGAAAAACGGCAAAATATTGCCTAATTCGATGATATTTTGTTTAAATCACATAAAGGAAAAGGGGATGATAAACGTCAAAATATTGCTAAATTCGATGATTTTTCGTACGGCACAAAATGCAAGAAAACTTGCATAAAATGCAATATTATGCGACATTCTGAGATTTGAAGGCCAAATCACATATCGTGATACTACATGAAATAGTATCGAAATATTGGTAAAAATGAATATATTTACGTAATATCAAACTACGTGATTAACGTGAAAAAGTCACGATTTTACCATATTTGAGGATTTTAACATCAAATCATAGAGCGAGGTTTCGTATTATTTAGATCCAAGAAAAGATATATGACAATGTTGTTTCCAATACAAATGATAAAAAACAATGTGTTTTCATTTGAATTAACTAAAATGTTCTTGATTTTCCGTTTATATTACCGATGGAAGATGTACACGTAAAACCGCTCTAATCCGGCTGAAACGTCGATATATGCAATAAAAACCGAACTTCTCCCCTTTTCAATATCTTACTCAGTATTTTAACGAGAAACAAATAGTTGATTGAAAATGAAGTATTTAAGGTTATTATCTAATCAATTATGTGTTTGCATCATTTTTATCGTATATATAATGAATTAATACCCATAAACTGAAAATTCACAAAAACGTGGAAAAACGGCAAAATATTGCCTAATTCGATGATATTTTGTTTAAATCATATAAAGGCAAAGGGGATGATAAACTTCAAAATATTGCTATATGCGATGATTTTTCGTACGAAACAAAATGCAAGAAAACTTGCTAAAAATGCAATATTATGCGACATTCTGAGATTTGAAGGCCAAATCACATATCGTGATACTACTTGAAATAGTATCGAAATATTGGAAAAAATGAATATATATATAGGTAATATCAAACTACATGATTAACGTGAAAAAGTCACTATTATACCATATTTGAGGATTTTAACATCAAATCATAGAGCGAGGTTTCGTATTATTTAGATCCAAGAAAAGATATATGACAATGTTGTTTCCAATACAAATGATAAAAAACAATGTGTTTTCATTTGAATTAACTAAAATGTTCTTGATTTTCCGTTTATATTACCGATGGAAGATGTACACGTAAAACCGCTCTAATCCGGCTGAAACGTCGATATATGCAATAAAAACCGAACTTCTCCCCTTTTCAATATCTTACTCAGTATTTTAACGAGAAACAAATAGTTGATTGAAAATTAAGTATTTAAGGTTATTATCTAATCAATTATGTGTTTGCATCATTTTTATCGTATATATAATGAATTAATACCCATAAACTGAAAATTCACAAAAACGTGGAAAAACGGCAAAATATTGCCTAATTCGATGATATTTTGTTTAAATCACATAAAGGAAAAGGGGATGATAAACGTCAAAATATTGCTAAATTCGATGATTTTTCGTACGGCACAAAATGCAAGAAAACTTGCATAAAATGCAATATTATGCGACATTCTGAGATTTGAAGGCCAAATCACATATCGTGATACTACATGAAATAGTATCGAAATATTGGTAAAAATGAATATATTTACGTAATATCAAACTACATGATTAACGTGAAAAAGTCACTATTTTACCATATTTGAGGATTTTAACTTCAAATCATAGAGCGAGGTTTCGTATTATTTAGATCCAAGAAAAGACATATGACAATGTTGTTTCCAATACAAATGATAAAAAACAATGTGTTTTCATTTGAATTAACTAAAATGTTCTTGATTTTCCGTTTATATTACCGATGGAAGATGTACACGTAAAACCGCTCTAATCCGGCTGAAACGTCGATATATGCAATAAAAACCGAACTTCTCCCCTTTTCAATATCTTACTCAATATTTTAACGAGAAACAAATAGTTGATTGAAAATGAAGTATTTAAGGTTATTATCTAATCAATTATGTGTTTGCATCATTTTTATCGTATATATAATGAATTAATACCCATAAACTGAAAATTTACAAAAACGTGGAAAAACGGCAAAATATTGCCTAATTCGATGATATTTTGTTTAAATCACATAAAGGAAAAGGGGATGATGAACGTCAAAATATTGCTAAATTCGATGATTTTTCGTACGGCACAAAATGCAAGAAAACTTGCATAAAATGCAATATTATGCGACATTCTGAGATTTGAAGGCCAAATCACATATCGTGATACTACATGAAATAGTATCGAAATATTGGTAAAAATGAATATATTTACGTAATATCAAACTACGTGATTAACGTGAAAAAGTCACTATTTTACCATATTTGAGGATTTTAACTTCAAATCATAGAGCGAGGTTTCGTATTATTTAGATCCAAGAAAAGATATATGACAATGTTGTTTCCAATACAAATGATAAAAAACAATGTTTTTTCATTTGAATTAACTAAAATGTTCTTGATTTTCCGTTTATATTACCGATGGAAGATGTACACGTAAAACCGCTCTAATCCGGCTGAAACGTCGATATATGCAATAAAAACCGAACTTCTCCCCTTTTCAATATCTTACTCAGTATTTTAACGAGAAACAAATAGTTGATTGAAAATTAAGTATTTAAGGTTATTATCTAATCAATTATGTGTTTGCATCATTTTTATCGTATATATAATGAATTAATACCAATAAACTGAAAATTCACAAAAACGTGGAAAAACGGCAAAATATTGCCTAATTCGATGATATTTTGTTTAAATCACATAAAGGAAAAGGGGATGATAAACGTCAAAATATTGCTAAATTCGATGATTTTTCGTACGAAACAAAATGCAAGAAAACTTGCTTAAAATGCAATATTATGCGACATTCTGAGATTTGAAGGCCAAATCACATATCGTGATACTACATGAAATAGTATCGAAATATTGGTAAAAATGAATATATTTACGTAATATCAAACTACATGATTAACGTGAAAAAATCACTATTTTACCATATTTGAGGATTTTAACTTCAAATCATAGAGCGAGGTTTCGTATTATTTAGATCAAAGAAAAGACATATGACAATGTTGTTTCCAATACAAATGATAAAAAACAATGTGTTTTCCTTTGAATTAACTAAAATGTTCTTGATTTTCCGTTTATATTACCGATGGAAGATGTACACGTAAAACCGCTCTAATCCGGCTGAAACTTCGATATATGCAATAAAAACAGAACTTCTCCAATTTTCAATATCTTACTCAATATTTTAACGAGAAACAAATAGTTGATTGAAAATGAAGTATTTAAGGTTATTATCTAATCAATTATGTGTTTGCATCATTTTTATCGTATATATAATGAATTATTACCCATAAACTGAAAATTTACAAAAACGTGGAAAAACGGCAAAATATTGCCTAATTCGATGATATTTTGTTTAAATCACATAAAGAAAAAGGAGATGATAAACGTCAAAATATTGCTAAATTCGATGATTATTCGTACGGCAGAAAATGCAAGAAAAATTGCATAAAATGCAATATTATGCGACATTCTGAGATTTGAAGGCCAAATCACATATCGTGATACTACATGAAATAGTATCGAAATATTGGTAAAAATGAATATATTTACGTAATATCAAACTACGTGATTAACGTGAAAAAGTCACTATTTTACCATATTTGAGGATTTTAACATCAAATCATAGAGCGAGGTTTCGTATTATTTAGATCCAAGAAAAGATATATGACAATGTTGTTTCCAATACAAATGATAAAAAACAATGTGTTTTCATTTGAATTAACTAAAATGTTCTTGATTTTCCGTTTATATTACCGATGGAAGATGTACACGTAAAACCGCTCTAATCCGGCTGAAACGTCGATATATGCAATAAAAACCGAACTTCTCCCCTTTTCAATATCTTACTCAGTATTTTAACGAGAAACAAATAGTTGATTGAAAATTAAGTATTTAAGGTTATTATCTAATCAATTATGTGTTTGCATCATTTTTATCGTATATATAATGAATTAATACCCATAAACTGAAAATTCACAAAAACGTGGAAAAACGGCAAAATATTGCCTAATTCGATGATATTTTGTTTAAATCACATAAAGGAAAAGGGGATGATAAACGTCAAAATATTGCTAAATTCGATGATTTTTCGTACGAAACAAAATGCAAGAAAACTTGCTTAAAATGCAATATTATGCGACATTCTGAGATTTGAAGGCCAAATCACATATCGTGATACTACATGAAATAGTATCGAAATATTGGTAAAAATGAATATATTTACGTAATATCAAACTACATGATTAACGTGAAAAAGTCACTATTTTACCATATTTGAGGATTTTAACTTCAAATCATAGAGCGAGGTTTCGTATTATTTAGATCCAAGAAAAGATATATGACAATGTTGTTTCCAATACAAATGATAAAAAACAATGTGTTTTCATTTGAATTAACTAAAATGTTCTTGATTTTCCGTTTATATTACCGATGGAAGATGTACACGTAAAACCGCTCTAATCCGGCTGAAACGTCGATATATGCAATAAAAACCGAACTTCTCCCCTTTTCAATATCTTACTCAGTATTTTAACGAGAAACAAATAGTTGATTGAAAATTAAGTATTTAAGGTTATTATCTAATCAATTATGTGTTTGCATCATTTTTATCGTATATATAATGAATTAATACCCATAAACTGAAAATTTACAAAAACGTGGAAAAACGGCAAAATATTGCCTAATTCGATGATATTTTGTTTAAATCACATAAAGGAAAAGGGGATGATAAACGTCAAAATATTGCTAAATTCGATGATTTTTCGTACGGCACAAAATGCAAGAAAACTTGCATAAAATGCAATATTATGCGACATTCTGAGATTTGAAGGCCAAATCACATATCGTGATACTACATGAAATAGTATCGAAATATTGGTAAAAATGAATATATTTACGTAATATCAAACTACGTGATTAACGTGAAAAAGTCACTATTTTACCATATTTGAGGATTTTAACTTCAAATCATAGAGCGAGGTTTCGTATTATTTAGATCCAAGAAAAGACATATGACAATGTTGTTTCCAATACAAATGATAAAAAACAATGTGTTTTCATTAGAATTAACTAAAATGTTCTTGATTTTCCGTTTATATTACCGATGGAAGATGTACACGTAAAACCGCTCTAATCCGGCTGAAACGTCGATATATGCAATAAAAACAGAACTTCTCCCCTTTTCAATATCTTACTCAGTATTTTAACGAGAAACAAATAGTTGATTGAAAATGAATTATTTAAGGTTATTATCTAATCAATTATGTGTTTGCATCATTTTTATCGTATATATAATGAATTAATACACATAAACTGAAAATTCACAAAAACGTGGAAAAACGGCAAAATATTGCCTAATTCGATGATATTTTGTTTAAATCACATAAAGAAAAGGGGATGATAAACGTCAAAATATTGCTAAATTCGATGATTTTTCGTACGAAACAAAATGCAAGAAAACTTGCTTAAAATGCAATATTATGCGACATTCTGAGATTTGAAGGCCAAATCACATATCGTGATACTACATGAAATAGTATCGAAATATTGGTAAAAATGAATATATTTACGTAATATCAAACTACATGATTAACGTGAAAAAGTCACTATTTTACCATATTTGAGGATTTTAACTTCAAATCATAGAGCGAGGTTTCGTATTATTTAGATCCAAGAAAAGACATATGATAATGTTGTTTCCAATACAAATGATAAAAAACAATGTGTTTTCATTAGAATTAACTAAAATGTTCTTGATTTTCCGTTTATGTTACCGATGGAAGATGTACACGTAAAACCGCTCTAATCCGGCTGAAACGTCGATATATGCAATAAAAACCGAACTTCTCCCCTTTTCAATATCTTACTCAGTATTTTAACGAGAAACAAATAGTTGATTGAAAATTAAGTATTTAAGGTTTTTATCTAATCAATTATGTGTTTGCATCATTTTTATCGTATATATAATGAATTTATACCAATAAACTGAAAATTCACAAAAACGTGGAAAAACGGCAAAATATTGCCTAATTCGATGATATTTTGTTTAAATCACATAAAGGAAAAGGGAATGATAGACGTCAAAATATTGTTAAATTTGATGATTTTTCGTACGAAACAAAATGCAAGAAAACTTGCTTAAAATGCAATATTATGCGACATTCTGAGATTTGAAGGCCAAATCACATATCGTGATACTACATAAAATAGTATCGAAATATTGGTAAAAATGAATATATTTACGTAATATCAAACTACATGATTAACGTGAAAAAGTCACTATTTTACCACATTTGCGGATTTTAACTTCAAATCATAGAGCGAGGTTTCGTATTATTTAGATCAAAGAAAAGACATATGACAATGTTGTTTCCAATACAAATGATAAAAAACAATGTGTTTTCCTTTGAATTAACTAAAATGTTCTTGATTTTCCGTTTATATTACCGATGGAAGATGTACACGTAAAACCGCTCTAATCCGGCTGAAACTTCGATATATGCAATAAAAACAGAACTTCTCCAATTTTCAATATCTTACTCAATATTTTAACGAGAAACAAATAGTTGATTGAAAATGAAGTATTTAAGGTTATTATCTAATCAATTATGTGTTTGCATCATTTTTATCGTATATATAATGAATTATTACCCATAAACTGAAAATTTACAAAAACGTGGAAAAACGGCAAAATATTGCCTAATTCGATGATATTTTGTTTAAATCACATAAAGGAAAAGGGGATGATAAATGTCAAAATATTGCTAAATTCGATGATTTTTCGTACGAAACAAAATGCAAGAAAACTTGCTTAAAATGCAAAATTATGCGACATTCTGAGATTTGAAGGCCAAATCACATATCGTGATACTACATGAAATAGTATCGAAATATTGGTAAAAATGAATATATTTACGTAATATCAAACTACATGATTAACGTGAAAAAGTCACTATTTTACCATATTTGAGGATTTTAACTTCAAATCATAGAGCGAGGTTTCGTATTATTTAGATCCAAGAAAAGACATATGACAATGTTGTTTCCAATACAAATGATAAAAAACAATGTGTTTTCATTAGAATTAACTAAAATGTTCTTGATTTTCCGTTTATATTACCGATGGAAGATGTACACGTAAAACCGCTCTAATCCGGCTGAAACGTCGATATATGCAATAAAAACCGAACTTCTCCCCTTTTCAATATCTTACTCAGTATTTTAACGAGAAACAAATAGTTGATTGAAAATGAAGTATTTAAGGTTATTATCTAATCAATTATGTGTTTGCATCATTTTTATCGTATATATAATGAATTAATACCCATAAACTGAAAATTCACAAAAACGTGGAAAAACGGCAAAATATTGCCTAATTCGATGATATTTTGTTTAAATCACATAAAGGAAAAGGGGATGATAAACGTCAAAATATTGCTAAATTCGATGATTTTTCGTACGAAACAAAATGCAAGAAAACTTGCTTAAAATGCAATATTATGCGACATTCTGAGATTTGAAGGCCAAATCACATATCGTGATACTACATGAAATAGTATCGAAATATTGGTAAAAATGAATATATTTACGTAATATCAAACTACATGATTAACGTGAAAAAGTCACTATTTTACCATATTTGAGGATTTTAACTTCAAATCATAGAGCGAGGTTTCGTATTATTTAGATCCAAGAAAAGACATATGACAATGTTGTTTCCAATACAAATGATAAAAAACAATGTGTTTTCATTAGAATTAACTAAAATGTTCTTGATTTTCCGTTTATATTACCGATGGAAGATGTACACGTAAAACCGCTCTAATCCGGCTGAAACGTCGATATATGCAATAAAAACAGAACTTCTCCCCTTTTCAATATCTTACTCAGTATTTTAACGAGAAACAAATAGTTGATTGAAAATGAAGTATTTAAGGTTATTATCTAATCAATTATGTGTTTGCATCATTTTTATCGTATATATAATGAATTAATACCCATAAACTGAAAATTCACAAAAACGTGGAAAAACGGCAAAATATTGCCTAATTCGATGATATTTTGTTTAAATCACATAAAGGAAAAGGGGATGATAAACGTCAAAATATTGCTAAATTCGATGATTTTTCGTACGAAACAAAATGCAAGAAAACTTGCTTAAAATGCAATATTATGCGACATTCTGAGATTTGAAGGCCAAATCACATATCGTGATACTACATGAAATAGTATCGAAATATTGGTAAAAATGAATATATTTACGTAATATCAAACTACATGATTAACGTGAAAAAGTCACTATTTTACCATATTTGAGGATTTTAACTTCAAATCATAGAGCGAGGTTTCGTATTATTTAGATCCAAGAAAAGACATATGACAATGTTGTTTCCAATACAAATGATAAAAAACAATGTGTTTTCATTAGAATTAACTAAAATGTTCTTGATTTTCCGTTTATATTACCGATGGAAGTTATACACGTAAAACCGCTCTAATCCGGCTGAAACGTCGATATATGCAATAAAAACAGAACTTCTCCCCTTTTCAATATCTTACTCTGTATTTTAACGAGAAACAAATAGTTGATTGAAAATGAAGTATTTAAGGTTATTATCTAATCAATTATGTGTTTGCATTATTTTTATCGTATATATAATGAATTAATACCCATAAACTGAAAATTCACAAAAACGTGGAAAAACGGCAAAATATTGTCTAATTCGATGATATTTTGTTTAAATCACATAAAGGAAAAGGGGATGATAAACGTCAAAATATTGCTAAATTCGATGATTTTTCGGACGGCACAAAATGCAAGAAAACTTGCTTAAAATGCAATATTGTGCGACATTCTGAGATTTGAAGGCCAAATCACATATCGTGATACTACATGAAATAGTATCGACATATTGGTAAAAATTAAATATATTTACGTAATATCAATCTACATGATTAACGTGAAAAAGTCACTATTTTACCATATTTGAGGATTTTAACTTCAAATCATAGAGCGAGGTTTCGTATTATTTAGATCCAAGAAAAGACATATGACAATGTTGTTTCCAATACAAATGATAAAAAACAATGTGTTTTCATTAGAATTAACTAAAATGTTCTTGATTTTCCGTTTATATTACCGATGGAAGATGTACACGTAAAACCGCTCTAATCCGGCTGAAACGTCGATATATGCAATAAAAACAGAACTTCTCCCCTTTTCAATATCTTACTCAGTATTTTAACGAGAAACAAATAGATGATTGAAAATGAAGTATTTAAGGCTATTATCTAATCAATTATGTGTTTGCATCATTTTTATCGTATATATAATGAATTAATACCATTAGACTGAAATTTCACAAAAACGTGGAAAAACGGCAAAATATTGCCTAATTCGATGATATTTTGTTTAAATCACATAAAGGAAAAGGGGATGATAAACGTCAAAATATTGCTAAATTTGATGATTTTTCGTACGAAACAAAATGCAAGAAAACTTGCTTAAAATGCAATATTATGCGACATTCTGAGATTTGAAGGCCAAATCACATATCGTGATACTACATGAAATAGTATCGAAATATTGGTAAAAATGAATATATTTACGTAATATCAAACTACATGATTAACGTGAAAAAGTCACTATTTTACCATATTTGAGGATTTTAACTTCAAATCATAGAGCGAGGTTTCGTATTATTTAGATCCAAGAAAAGACATATGACAATGTTGTTTCCAATACAAATGATAAAAATCAATGTGTTTTCATTAGAATTAACTAAAATGTTCCTGATTTTCCGTTTATATTACCGATGGAAGATGTACACGTAAAACCGCTCTAATCCGGCTGAAACGTCGATATATGCAATAAAAACAGAACTTCTCCCCTTTTCAATATCTTACTCAGTATTTTAACGAGAAACAAATAGTTGATTGAAAATGAAGTATTTAAGGCTATTATCTAATCAATTATGTGTTTGCATCATTTTTATCGTATATATAATGAATTAATACCCATAAACTGAAAATTCACAAAAACGTGGAAAAACGGCAAAATATTGCCTAATTCGATGATATTTTGTTTAAATCACATAAAGGAAAAGGGGATGATAAACGTCAAAATATTGCTAAATTCGATGATTTTTCGTACGAAACAAAATGCAAGAAAACTTGCTTAAAATGCAATATTATGCGACATTCTGAGATTTGAAGGCCAAATCACATATCGTGATACTACATGAAATAGTATCGAAATATTGGTAAAAATGAATATATTTACGTAATATCAAACTACATGATTAACGTGAAAAAGTCACTATTTTACCATATTTGAGGATTTTAACTTCAAATCATAGAGCGAGGTTTCGTATTATTTAGATCCAAGAAAAGACATATGACAATGTTGTTTCCAATACAAATGATAAAAAACAATGTGTTTTCATTAGAATTAACTAAAATGTTCTTGATTTTCCGTTTATATTACCGATGGAAGATGTACACGTAAAACCGCTCTAATCCGGCTGAAACGTCGATATATGCAATAAAAACCGAACTTCTCCCCTTTTCAATATCTTACTCAGTATTTTAACGAGAAACAAATAGTTGATTGAAAATGAAGTATTTAAGGTTATTATCTAATCAATTATGTGTTTGCATCATTTTTATCGTATATATAATGAATTAATACCCATAAACTGAAAATTTACAAAAACGTGGAAAAACGGCAAAATATTGCCTAATTCGATGATATTTTGTTTAAATCACATAAAGGAAAAGGGATGATAAACGTCAAAATATTGCTAAATTCGATGATTTTTCGTACGGCACAAAATGCAAGAAAACTTGCTTAAAATGCAATATTATGCGACATTCTGAGATTTGAAGGCCAAATCACATATCGTGATACTACATGAAATAGTATCGAAATATTGGTAAAAATGAATATATTTACGTAATATCAAACTACATGATTAACGTGAAAAAGTCACTATTTTACCATATTTGAGGATTTTAACTTCAAATCATAGAGCGAGGTTTCGTATTATTTAGATCCAAGAAAAGACATATGACAATGTTGTTTCCAATACAAATGATAAAAAACAATGTGTTTTCATTAGAATTAACTAAAATGTTCTTGATTTTCCGTTTATATTACCGATGGAAGATGTACACGTAAAACCGCTCTAATCCGGCTGAAACGTCGATATATGCAATAAAAACAGAACTTCTCCCCTTTTCAATATCTTACTCAGTATTTTAACGAGAAACAAATAGTTGATTGAAAATGAAGTATTTAAGGTTATTATCTAATCAATTATGTGTTTGCATCATTTTTATCGTATATATAATGAATTAATACCCATAAACTGAAAATTCACAAAAACGTGGAAAAACGGCAAAATATTGCCTAATTCGATGATATTTTGTTTAAATCATATAAAGGAAAAGGGGATGATAAACGTCAAAATATTGCTAAATTCGATGATTTTTCGTACGAAACAAAATGCAAGAAAACTTGCTTAAAATGCAATATTATGCGAAATTCTGAGATTTGAAGGCCAAATCACATATCGTGATACTACATGAAATAGTATCGAAATATTGGTAAAAATGAATATATTTACGTAATATCAAACTACATGAAAAACGTGAAAAAGTCACTATTTTACCATATTTGAGGATTTTAACTTCAAATCATAGAGCGAGGTTTCGTATTATTTAGATCCAAGAAAAGACATATGACAATGTTGTTTCCAATACAAATGATAAAAATCAATGTGTTTTCATTAGAATTAACTAAAATGTTCTTGATTTTCCGTTTATATTACCGATGGAAGATGTACACGTAAAACCGCTCTATCCGGCTGAAACGTCGATATATGCAATAAAAACAGAACTTCTCCCCTTTTCAATATCTTACTCAGTATTTTAACGAGAAACAAATAGTTGATTGAAAATGAAGTATTTAAGGTTATTATCTAATCAATTATGTGTTTGCATCATTTTTATCGTATATATAATGAATTAATACCCATAAACTGAAAATTCACAAAAACGTGGAAAAACGGCAAAATATTGCCTAATTTGATGATATTTTGTTTAAATCACATAAAGGAAAAGGGGATGATAAACGTCAAAATATTGCTAAATTCGATGATTTTTCGTACGAAACAAAATGCAAGAAAACTTGCTTAAAATGCAATATTATGCGACATTCTGAGATTTGAAGGCCAAATCACATATCGTAATACTACATGAAATAGTATCGAAATATTGGTAAAAATGAATATATTTACGTAATATCAAACTACATGATTAACGTGAAAAAGTCACTATTTTACCATATTTGAGGATTTTAACTTCAAATCATAGAGCGAGGTTTCGTATTATTTAGATCCAAGAAAAGACATATGACAATGTTGTTTCCAATACAAATAATAAAAAACAATGTGTTTTCATTAGAATTAACTAAAATGTTGTTGATTTTCCGTTTATATTACCTATGGAAGATGTACACGTAAAACCGCTCTAATCCGGCTGAAACGTCGATATATGCAATAAAAACAGAACTTCTCCCCTTTTCAATATCTTACTCAGTATTAACGTTTTTTAACGAGAAACAAATAGTTGATTGAAAATGAAGTATTTAAGGTTATTATCTAATCAATTATGTGTTTGCATCATTTTTATCGTATATATAATGAATTAATACCAATAAACTGAAAATTCACAAAAACGTGGAAAAACGGCAAAATATTGCCTAATTCGATGATATTTTGTTTAAATCACATAAAGGAAAAGGGGATGATAAACGTCAAAATATTGCTAAATTCGATGATTTTTCGTACGAAACAAAATGCAAGAAAACTTGCTTAAAATGCAATATTATGCGACATTCTGAGATTTGAAGGCCAAATCACATATCGTGATACTACATGAAATAGTATCGAAATATTGGTAAAAATGAATATATTTACGTAATATCAAACTACATGATTAACGTGAAAAAGTCACTATTTTACCATATTTGAGGATTTTAACTTCAAATCATAGAGCGAGGTTTCGTATTATTTAGATCCAAGAAAAGACATATGACAATGTTGTTTCCAATACAAATGATAAAAAACAATGTGTTTTCATTAGAATTAACTAAAATGTTCTTGATTTTCCGTTTATATTACCGATGGAAGATGTACACGTAAAACCGCTCTAATCCGGCTGAAACGTCGATATATGCAATAAAAACAGACCTTCTCCCCTTTTCAATATCTTACTCAGTATTTTAACGAGAAACAAATAGTTGATTGAAAATGAAGTATTTAAGGTTATTATCTAATCAATTATGTGTTTGCATCATTTTTATCGTATATATAATGAATTAATACCCATAAACTGAAAATTCACAAAAACGTGGAAAAACGGCAAAATATTGCCTAATTCGATGATATTTTGTTTAAATCACATAAAGGAAAAGGGGATGATAAACGTCAAAATATTGCTAAATTCGATGATTTTTCGTACGAAACAAAATGCAAGAAAACTTGCTTAAAATGCAATATTATGCGACATTCTGAGATTTGAAGGCCAAATCACATATCGTGATACTACATAAAATAGTATCGAAATATTGGTAAAAATGAATATATTTACGTAATATCAAACTACATGAAAAACGTGAAAAGTCACTATTTAACCATATATGAGGATTTTAACTTCATATCATAGAGCGAGGTTTCGTATTATTTAGATCCAAGAAAAGACATATGACAATGTTGTTTCCAATACAAATGATAAAAATCAATGTGTTTTCATTAGAATTAACTAAAATGTTCCTGATTTTCCGTTTATATTACCGATGGAAGATGTACACGAAAACATCTCTATACCGGCTGAAACGTCGATATATGCAATAAAAACAGAACTTCTCCCCTTTTCAATATCTTACTCAGTATTTTAACGAGAAACAAATAGTTGATTGAAAATGAAGTATTTAAGGTTATTATCTAATCAATTATGTGTTTGCATCATTTTTATCGTATATATAATGAATTAATACCCATAAACTGAAAATTTACAAAAACGTGGAAAAACGGCAAAATATTGCCTAATACGGCACAAAATGCAAGAAAACTTGCATAAAATGCAATATTATGCGACATTCTGAGATTTGAAGGCCAAATCACATATCGTGATACTACATGAAATAGTATCGAAATATTGGTAAAAATGAATATATTTACGTAATATCAAACTACATGATTAACGTGAAAAAGTCACTATTTTACCATATTTGAGGATTTTAACTTCAAAATAGAGCGAGGTTTCGTATTATTTAGATCCAAGAAAAGACATATGACAATGTTGTTTCCAATACAAATGATAAAAAACAATGTGTTTTCATTAGAATTAACTAAAATGTTCTTGATTTTCCGTTTATATTACCGATGGAAGATGTACACGTAAAACCGCTCTAATCCGGCTGAAACGTCGATATATGCAATAAAAACAGAACTTCTCCCCTTTTCAATATCTTACTCAGTATTTTAACGAGAAACAAATAGTTGATTGAAAATGAAGTATTTAAGGTTATTATCTAATCAATTATGTGTTTGCATCATTTTTATCGTATATATAATGAATTAATACCATTAGACTGAAATTTCACAAAAACGTGGAAAAACGGCAAAATATTGCCTAATTCGATGATATTTTGTTTAAATCACATAAAGGAAAAGGGGATGATAAACGTCAAAATATTGCTAAATTTGATGATTTTTCGTACGAAACAAAATGCAAGAAAACTTGCTTAAAATGCAATATTATGCGAAATTCTGAGATTTGAAGGCCAAATCACATATCGTGATACTACATGAAATAGTATCGAAATATTGGTAAAAATGAATATATTTACGTAATATCAAACTACATGATTAACGTGAAAAAGTCACTATTTAACCATATATGAGGATTTTAACTTCAAATCATAGAGCGAGGTTTCGTATTATTTAGATCCAAGAAAAGACATATGACAATGTTGTTTCCAATACAAATGATAAAAAACAATGTGTTTTCATTAGAATTAACTAAAATGTTCTTGATTTTCCGTTTATATTACCGATGGAAGATGTACACGTAAAACCGCTCTAATCCGGCTGAAACGTCGATATATGCAATAAAAACAGAACTTCTCCCCTTTTCAATATCTTACTCAGTATTTTAACGAGAAACAAATAGTTGATTGAAAATGAAGTATTTAAGGTTATTATCTAATCAATTATGTGTTTGCATCATTTTTATCGTATATATAATGAATTAATACCCATAAACTGAAAATTCACAAAAACGTGGAAAAACGGCAAAATATTGCCTAATTCGATGATATTTTGTTTAAATCACATAAAGGAAAAGGGGATGATAAACGTCAAAATATTGCTAAATTCGATGATTTTTCGTACGGCACAAAATGCAAGAAAACTTGCTTAAAATGCAATATTATGCGACATTCTGAGATTTGAAGGCCAAATCACATATCGTGATACTACATGAAATAGTATCGAAATATTGGTAAAAATGAATATATTTACGTAATATCAAACTACATGATTAACGTGAAAAAGTCACTATTTTACCATATTTGAGGATTTTAACTTCAAATCATAGAGCGAGGTTTCGTATTATTTAGATCCAAGAAAAGACATATGACAATGTTGTTTCCAATACAAATGATAAAAAACAATGTGTTTTCATTAGAATTAACTAAAATGTTCTTGATTTTCCGTTTATATTACCGATGGAAGATGTACACGTAAAACCGCTCTAATCCGGCTGAAACGTCGATATATGCAATAAAAACCGAACTTCTCCCCTTTTCAATATCTTACTCAGTATTTTAACGAGAAACAAATAGTTGATTGAAAATTAAGTATTTAAGGTTATTATCTAATCAATTATGTGTTTGCATCATTTTTATCGTATATATAATGAATTAATACCAATAAACTGAAAATTCACAAAAACGTGGAAAAACGGCAAAATATTGCCTAATTCGATGATATTTTGTTTAAATCACATAAAGGAAAAGGGGATGATAAACGTCAAAATATTGCTAAATTTGATGATTTTTCGTACGAAACAAAATGCAAGAAAACTTGCTTAAAATGCAATATTATGCGACATTCTGAGATTTGAAGGCCAAATCACATATCGTGATACTACATGAAATAGTATCGAAATATTGGTAAAAATGAATATATTTACGTAATATCAAACTACATGATTAACGTGAAAAGTCACTATTTAACCATATATGAGGATTTTAACTTCATATCATAGAGCGAGGTTTCGTATTATTTAGATCCAAGAAAAGACATATGACAATGTTGTTTCCAATACAAATGATAAAAATCAATGTGTTTTCATTAGAATTAACTAAAATGTTCCTGATTTTCCGTTTATATTACCGATGGAAGATGTACACGAAAACATCTCTATACCGGTTGTAACGTCGATATATGCAATAAAAACAGAACTTCTCCCCTTTTCAATATCTTACTCAGTATTTTAACGAGAAACAAATAGATGATTGAAAATGAAGTATTTAAGGCTATTATCTAATCAATTATGTGTTTGCATCATTTTTATCGTATATATAATGATTTAATACCCATAAACTGAAAATTTACAAAAACGTGGAAAAGCGGCAAAATATTGCCTAATTCGATGATATTTTGTTTAAATCACATAAAGGAAAAGAAGATGATAAACGTCAAAATATTGCTAAATTCGATGATTATTCGTATGGCACAAAATGCAAGAAAACTTGCATAAAATGCAATATTATGCGACATTCGGAGATTTGAAGGCCAAATCACATATCTTGATACTACATGAAATAGTATCGAAATATTGGTAAAAATGAATATATTTACGTAATATCAAACTACATGATTAACGTGAAAAAGTCACTATTTTACCATATTTGAGGATTTTAACTTCAAATCATAGAGCGAGGTTTCGTATTATTTTGATCCAAGAAAAGACATATGACAATGTTGTTTCCAATACAAATGATAAAAAACAATGTGTTTTCATTAGAATTAACTAAAATGTTCTTGATTTTCCATTTATATTACCGATGGAAGATGTACACGTAAAACCGCTCTAATCCGGCTGAAACGTTGATATATGCAATAAAAACCGAACTTCTCCCCTTTTCAATATCTTACTCAGTATTTTAACGAGAAACAAATATTTGATTGAAAATGAAGTATTTAAGGTTATTATCTAATCAATTATGTGTTTGCATCATTTTTATCGTATATATAATGAATTAATACCCATAAACTGAAAATTTACAAAAACGTGGAAAAACGGCAAAATATTGCCTAATTCGATGATATTTTGTTTAAATCACATAAAGGAAAAGGGGATGATAAACGTCAAAATATTGCTAAATTCGATGGTTTTTCGTACGGCACAAAATGCAAGAAAACTTGCTTAAAATGCAATATTATGCGACATTCTGAGATTTGAAGGCCAAATCACATATCGTGATACTACATGAAATAGTATCGAAATATTGGTAAAAATGAATATATTTACGTAATATCAAACTCCATGATTAACGTGAAAAAGTCACTATTTTACCATATTTGAGGATTTTAACTTCAAATCATAGAGCGAGGTTTCGTATTATTTAGATCCAAGAAAAGACATATGACAATTTTGTTTCCAATACAAATGATAAAAAACAATGTGTTTTTTAAAAATATCACAAACATCCCAAATTCGACTCTTGACCCATATTTTGGAGCTAAATTCTGGCTCTCTGAACGTATTCGCAGTTTGAAATTACGACATTTTATACAGAAAAAATGCCAATTACTGAAAGCGACGATGGATCACATTTTGCCCAAACCCTCCTTGCAGTTTTTAAAATATTCCAAACGTCCCAAATTCGACGCTTGGGCCATTTTAACGAGCCAAATTCTGGCTCTCTGCATGTATTCGCAGTATGAAATTACGAATTTTATACCGAAAATATGCCAATTACTGAGAGCGGCGATGGGTCACAGTTTAAAGAAACCCACCTTGCAGTTTTGAAAATATCCCAAACATCCCAAATTCGACGCTTGAGCCATATTTTGGCGCCAAATTCTGGCTCTCTGCACGTATTCGCAGTTTGAAATTACGACTTTTTATACCGAAAATATGCCAATTACTGAACGCGCCGATGAGTCACATTTTGCCCAAACCCCTCTGCAGTTTTCGAAATTTCAAAAACATCCCAAATACGACCCTTGAAGAATATTTTGGAGCCAATTTCTGGCTCTCTGCACGTATTCGCAGTATGAAATTACGACTTTTTATACCGAAAATATGCCAGTTACTGAAAGCGGCGATGGATCACATTTTGCCCAAGCCCTCTTTGCAGATTTCAAAATATCCCAATCGTCCCAAATTCGACGCTTGAGCCATATTTTGGAGCCAAATTCTGGCTCTCGGCACGTTTTCGCAGTTTGAAATTAAGAATTTTATACCGAAAATATGGCAATTACTGAACGCGCCGATGAGTCACATTTTGCCCAAACCCTCCCTGCAGTTCTCGAAATATCCTAAACATCCCAAATTCGAGTATTGAGCAATATTTTAGAGCCAAATTCTGGCTCTCTGCACGTATTCGCAGTTTGAAATTACGACTTTTTATACCGAATATATGCCAATTACTGGGATCAGCGATGGGTCACATTTTGCCCAAACCCTCCCTGCAGTTTTAAAAATATCACAAACATCCCAAATTCGACGCTTAAACCATATTTTGGAGCCAAATTCTGGCTCTCTGCACGTATTCGCATTTTGATATTAGGACTTTTTATACAGAAAAAATGCCAATTACTGAAAGCGGCGATGGATCACATTTTGCCCAAACCCTATCTGCAGTTTTCAAAATATCCCAAACATCCCAAATACGACCCTTGAAGAATATTTTGAAGCCAATTTCTGGCTTTCTGCACGTATTCGCAATATGAAATTACGAATTTTTATACCGAAATATGCCAGTTACTGAAAGCGGCGATGGATCACATTTTGCCCATGACCTCTCTGCAGTTTTCAAAATATCCCAAACGTCCCTAATTTGACGTTTGAGCCATATTTTGGAGCCAAATTCTGGCTCTCGGCAAGTTTTCGCAGTTTGAAATTACGAATTTTATACCGAAAATATGCCAATTACTGAGAGCGGCGATTGGTCACAGTTTGCCCAAATTCACCCTGCAGTTTTGAAAATATCTCAAACATCCCAAATTCAACTCTTGAGCCATATTTTGTAACCAAACTCTTGCTCTCTGCACGTATTCGCAGTTTGAAATTACGACTTTTTATACCGAATATATGCCAATTACTGGGATCAGCGATGGGTCACATTTTGACCAAACCCTCCCTGCAGTTTTAAAAATATCACAAACATCCCAAATTCGACGCTTGAACCATATTTTGTAGCCAAATTCTGGCTCTTTGCACGTATTCGCAGTTTGAAATTACGACTTTTTATACCAAAATATGCCAATTACTGAATGCGCCGATGAGTCACATTTTGTCCAAACCCTCCCTTCAGTTTTCAAAATATCCCAAACATCCCAAATTCGCCTATTGAGCAATATTTTGGAGCCAAATTCCGGCTCTCTGCATGTATTCGCAGTTTGAAATTACGACTTTTTATACCGAATGTATGCCAATTACTGGGATCAGCGATGGGTCACATTTTACCCAAATCCTCCCTGCAGTTTTAAAAATATCACAAACATCCCAAATTCGACGCTTGAACCATATTTTGGAGCCAAATTCTGGCTCTCTGCACGTATTCGCAGTTTGATATTACGACTTTTTATACAGAAAAATACCAATTACTGAGAGCGGCGATGGGTCACATTTTGCCCAAACCCTCCCTGCAGTTTTAAAAATATCACAATCACCCCAATTTCGACTCTTGAACCATATTTTGGAGCCAAATTCTGGCTCTTTGAACGTATTAGCAGTTTGAAATTACGACTTTTTATACAAAAAAAATGCCAATTACTGAAAGCGGCGATGGATCACATTTATCCCAAACCCTCCCTGCAGTTTTCAAAATATCCCAAACATCACAAATTCGACGCTTGGGTCATATTAAGGAACCAAATTCTGGCTCTCTGCTTGTATTCGCAGTTTGAAATTCCGAATTTTGTACCGAAAATATGCCAATTACTGAGAGTAGCGATGGGTCACAGTTTGCCCAAACCCACCTTGCAGTTTTGAAATTATCCCAAACATCCCAAATACGACGCTTGAGCCATATTTTGGCGCCAAATTTTGGCTCTCTGCACGTATCCGCAGTTTGAAATTACGACTTTTTATACCGAAAATATGCCAATTACTGAACGCGCCGATGAGTCACATTTTGCCCAAATCCTCCCTGCAGTTTTCAAAATATCCCAAACATCCCAAATTCGACTATTGAGCCATATTTTGGAGCCAAACTCTGGCTCTCTGCACGTATTCGCAGTTTGAAATTACGAATTTTTATACCGAATATATGCCAATTACTGGGATCAGCGATCGGTCACATTTTGCCCAAACCCTTTTGCAGTTTTCGAAATATCCCAAACATCCCAAATACGACCCTTGAGGAAATTTTTGGATCCAATTTCTGGCTCTCTGCACGTATTCGCAGTATGAAATTCCGAATTTTTATACCGAAAATATGCCAGTTACTGAAAGCGGCGATGGATCACATTTTGCCCAAGCCCTCTCTGCAGTTTTCAAAATATCCCAAAAGTCAAAAATTCGACGCTTGAGCCATATTTTGGAGCAAATTTCTGGCTCTCGGCACGTTTTCGCAGTTTGAAATTACGAATTTTATACCGAAAATATGCCAATTACTGAGAGCGGCGATGGGTCACAGTTTGCCCAAATTCACCCTGCAGTTTTAAAAATACCCCAAACATCCCAAATTCGACCCATATTTTGTAGCCAAATTCTGGCTCTCTTGTATTCGCAGTTTGAAATTACGACTTTTTATACCAAAATATGCCAATTACTGAACGCCCGATGAGTCACATTTTCGACAGTTTTCAAAATATCCAAAACATCCCAAATTTTACGCTTGAGCAATATTTTGGAGCAAAATTCTCGCTCTCTGTACGTATTCGCAGTTTGAAATTATGACTTTTTTTACCTAATATATGCCAATTACTGGGATCAGCGATGGGTCACATTTTGCCAAAACCCTCCCTGTAGTTTTAAAAATATCACAAACATCCCAAATTCGACTCTTGAGTCATATTTTGGAGCCAAATTCTGGCTCTCTGCACGTATTCGCAGTTTGAAATTACGACTTTTTATACCGAAAATATGCCAATTACTGAACGCGCCGTTGAGTCACATTTTGCCCAAATCCTCCCTGCAGTTTTCAAAATATCCCAAACATCCCAAATTCGACTATTGAGCCATATTTTGGAGCCAAACTCTGGCTCTCTGCACGTATTCGCAGTTTGAAATTACGAATTTTTATACCGAATATATGCCAATTACTGGGATCAGCGATGGGTCACATTTTGCCCAAACCCTCCCTGCAGTTTTAAAAATATCACAAACATCCCAAATTCGACGCTTGAACCATATTTTGGAGCCAAATTCTGGCTCTCTGCACGTATTCGCAGTTTGAAATTACGACTTTTTATACAGAAAAAATGCCAATTACTGAAAGCGGCGATGGATCACATTTTGCCCAAACCCTCCCTGCAGTTTTCAAAATATCCCAAACATCCCAAATTCGACGCTTGGGCCATATTAAGGAGCCAAATTCTGGCTCTCTGCATGTATTCGCAGTTTGAAATTACGAATTTTATACCGAAGATATGCCAATTACTGAGAGCGGCGATGGGTCACAGTTTGCCCAAACCCACCCTGCAGTTTTGAAAATATCCCAAACATCCCAAATTCGACGCTTGAGCCATATTTTGGAGCCATGTTCTGGCTCTCTGCACGTATTCGCTTTTTGAAATTACGAATTTTTATACCGAAAATATGCCAATTACTGATCGCGCCGTTGAGTCACATTTTGCCCAAGTCCTCCTTGCAGTTTTCAAAACATCCCAAACATCCCAAATTCGACACTTGAACCATATTTTGAAGCCAAATTCTGGCTCTCTGCACGTATTCGCAGTTTGAAATTACTACTTTTTATACCGAAAATATGCCAAATACTGAAAGCAGCGTTGGGTCACATTGTGCCCAAACCCCCCCTGCAGTTTTTAAAATATCCCAAACATCCATCATACGACCCTTGAGGCATAGTTTGGAGCCAAATTCTGGCTTTCTGCACGTATTCGCAGTATGAAATAAAGACTTTTTATACCGAAAATATGCCAGTCACTGAAAGCGGCGATGGATCACATTTTGCTCAATCCCTCCCTGCAGTTTTCAAAATATCCCAAACGTCCCAAATTCGACGCTTGAGCCATATTTTGGAGCCAAATTCTGGCTCTCGGCACGTTTTCGCAGTTTGAAATTACGAATTTTATACCGAAAATAAGCAAATTACTGAGAGCGGCGATGGGTCACAGTTTGCCCAAACCCACCCTGCAGTTTTGAAAATATCCCAAACATCCCAAATTCGACTATTGAGCAATATTTTGGAGCCAAATTCTGGTTCTCTGCACGTATTCGCAGTTTGAAATTACGACTTTTTATACTGAATATATGCCAATTACTGGGATCAGCGATGGGTCACATTTTGCCCAAACACTCCCTGCAGTTTTAAAAATATCACAAACATCCCAAATTCAACGCTTGAACCATATTTTGTAGCCAAATCCTGGCTCTTTGCACGTATTCGCAGTTTGAAATTACTACATTTTATACCGAAAATATACCAATTACTGAAAGCAGCGATGGGTCACATTTTGCCCAAACCCCTCTGCAGTTTTCGAAATATCCCAAACATCCCAAATACGACCCTTGAAGAATATTTTGGAGCCAATTTCTGGATCTCTGCACTTATTCGCAGTATGAAATTACGACTTTTTATACCGAAAATATGCCAGTTACTGAAAGCGGCGATGGATCACATTTTGCCCAAGCCCTCTCTGCAGTTTTCAAAATATCCCAAAAGTCCCAAGTTCGACGCTTGAGCCATATTTTGGAGCCAAATTCTGCCTCCCGGCACGTTTTCGCAGTTTGAAATTACGACTTTTTATACCGAATATATGCCAATTACTGAAAGCGGCGATGAGTCACATTTTGCCCAAACCCTCCCTGCAGTTTTCAAAATATCCCAAACATCCCAAATTCGACGCTTGGGCCATATTAACGAGCCAAATTCTGGCTCTCTGTATGTATTCGCATTTTGAAATTACGAATTTTATACCGAAAATATGCCAATTGCTGAGAGCGGCGATGGGTCACAGTTTGCCAAAACCCACCCTGCAGTTTTGAAAATATCCAAAACATCCCAAATTCGATGCTTGGGCCATATTTTGGAGCCAAGTTCTGACTCTCTCCACGTATTCGCTTTTTGAAATTACGA
>NW_025573597.1:0-2500 GCF_020424385.1 Procambarus clarkii
GAGAGAGAGAGAGAGAGAGAGAGAGAGACAATGCCCTGAGCTATTTTCAGCCGCCTTGGGGGAGATATTTTTTGCACTGTGGAGGTTTAGTAAATTTATGGTCGTGGTTCACCACACACACACACACACACACACACACACACACACACACACACACAAACACACACACACACACCACCACACACACACACACACACCCACACACACACACACACACAAACCCACACACACACACACACACACACACACACACACACCACACACACAAACACACACCACACACACACACACACACCACACACACACACACCACACACACACACACACAACACACACACACCCACACACACACAAACACACACACACCCACACACACACAAACACACACACACACACACACACACACACACACACACACACACACAAACACACAAACACACACACACACACACACACACACACACACACACACACACACACACACTACAAAATCCTCAGAGGAATCGACCGGGTAAACAAGGATAAACTATTCAACACTAGCGGGACACGAACAAGGGGACACAGGTGGAGACTGAGTACCCACATGAGCCACAGGGACGTTAGAAATCAACTTGTTTCAGTGTCAGAGTAGTTAACAGGTGGAACACATTGGGCAGTGATGTGGTGGAGGCTGACTCCATACACAGTTTCAAATGTAGATATGATAGAGCCCAATAGGCTCAGGAACCTGTATATGGGGGAGAAGCTGTTACCCATGCAGCAGGTCAAGGTCTATATGGAGGAGAAGCTGCTACCCATGCAGCAGGTCTATATGGAGGAGAAGCTGTTACCCATGCAGCAGGTCTATATGGAGGAGAAGCTGTTACCCATGCAGCAGGTCAATATGGAGGAGAAGCTGTTACCCATGCAGCAGGTCAATATGGAGGAGAAGCTGTTACCCATGCAGCAGGTCAATATGGAGGAGAAGCTGTTACCCATGCAGCAGGTCAATATGGAGAAGCTGTTACCCATGCAGCAGGTCAATATGGAGGAGAAGCTGCTACCCATGCAGCAGGTCTATATGGAGGAGAAGCTGTTACCCATGCAGCAGGTCAATATGGAGGAGAAGCTGTTACCCATGCAGCAGGTCAATATGGAGAAGCTGTTACCCATGCAGCAGGTCTGTATGGAGGAGAAGCTGTTACCCATGCAGGAGGTCTATATGGAGAAGCTGTTACCCATGCAGCAAGTAACAAGCCATCACATCTCTTATGAAAGAGTCCTAGACGGGGGCCAGGGAGCTAAAGCCCCGGAACGATAAAAAATAAACGACTACAATCAGATGATTGTACCTCCCTACTATAAACCTCGCTAATTGAACCAATAAAACCCCGATATACTCTCTAAATACACGAGAAAGCCAGTCGTATATAAACCAATCTATATACCCGGCGAGATATACCTCACTGCTGGAGTATATCCTGGCCAAGGGCGCGTATAATTGGTATATCATAATATACCAAACAATATACCAACTATGCTTTTGACATACTGGATAAGGCTTTCGAGAACTTGTAATCGCTTCAAGACACGCGATCGATTCCCCTTGGCAACTGCCTGGACGTGTATATGTGTGTTTTTTATGTATAGGAATACATGGGAGGGATACATATTATCTAGGTTACATAGGGGCATTGTTTCGAACGAGTTATTCAGTCAATAGACTTGAATTACAGGTAATAACATGGAATGATTCACGAAGCTGTTACGCAAGCACTTACGCACCTGGGGGCCAGATTCACGAAGCTGTTACGCAAGCACTTACGCACCTGGGGCCAGATTCACGAAGCAGTTACGCAAGCACTGACGCACCTGGGGGCCAGATTCACGAAGCAGTTACGCAAGCACTTACGCACCTGGGGGCCAGATTCACGAAGCTGTTACGCAAGCACTTATACGCACCTGGGGGCCAGATTCACGAAGCAGTTACGCAAGCACTTACGCACCTGGGGCCAGATTCACGAAGCAATTACGCAAGCACTTACGCACCTGGGGCCAGATTCACGAAGCAATTACGCAAGCACTTACGCACCTGGGGCCAGATTCACGAAGTAGTTACGCAAGCACTTACGCACCTGGGGCCAGATTAACGAAGCAATTACGCAAGCACTTACGCACCCGGGGACCAGATTCACGAAGCAGTTACGCAAGCACTTACGCACCTGGGGCCAGATTCACGAAGCAGTTACGCAAGCACTTACGCACCTGGGGCCAGATTCACGAAGCAATTACGCAAGCACTTACGCACCTGGGACCAGATTCAGGAAGCAGTTACGCAAGCACTTACGAACCTGGGGCCCTTGTGTTAAACAGCCTGTCTTTATCTACCCTATCAATTCCCCTGAGAATCTTGTATGTGGTGATCATGTCCCCCCTAACTTCTCTGTCTTCCAGCGACGTGAGGTTTAATTCCCGCAGTCTCTCCTCGTAGCTCATACCTCTCAGCTCGGGTACTGTGCGT
>NW_025573597.1:10000-14946 GCF_020424385.1 Procambarus clarkii
CTGGCCGACCCCTCACAGTGTTCAAGAGAGAACTATCAACATCAGAGGCCCGAGACTGTTCAACACGCTTCCACTACACATAACTGGCCGACCCCTCACAGTGTTCAAGAGAGAACTATCAACATCAGAGGCCCGAGACTGTTCAACACGCTTCCACTACACATAACTGGCCGACCCCTCACAGTGTTCAAGAGAGAACTATCAACATCAGAGGCCCGAGACTGTTCAACACGCTTCCACTACACATAACTGGCCGACCCCTCACAGTGTTCAAGAGAGAACTATCAACATCAGAGGCCCGAGACTGTTCAACACGCTTCCACTACACATAACTGGCCGACCCCTCACAGTGTTCAAGAGAGAACTATCAACATCAGAGGCCCGAGACTGTTCAACACGCTTCCACTACACATAACTGGCCGACCCCTCACAGTGTTCAAGAAAGAACTATCAACATCAGAGGCCCGAGACTGTTCAACACGCTTCCATTACACATAACTGGCCGACCCCTCACAGTGTTCAAGAGAGAACTATCAACATCAGAGGCCCGAGACTGTTCAACACGCTTCCATTACACATAACTGGCCGACCCCTCACAGTGTTCAAGAGAGAACTATCAACATCAGAGGCCCGAGACTGTTCAACACGCTTCCACTACACATAAGGGACATAACTGGCCGACCCCTCACAGTGTTCAAGAGAGAACTATCAACATCGGAGGCCCGAGACTGTTCAACACGCTTCCACTACACATAACTGGCCGACCCCTCACAGTGTTCAAGAGAGAACTATCAACATCAGAGGCCCGAGACTGTTCAACACGCTTCCACTACACATAACTGGCCGACCCCTCACAGTGTTCAAGAGAGAACTATCAACATCAGAGGCCCGAGACTGTTCAACACGCTTCCACTACACATAAGTGACATAACTGGCCGACCCCTCACAGTGTTCAAGAGAGAACTATCAACATCAGAGGCCCGAGACTGTTCAACACGCTTCCACTACACATAAGTGACATAACTGGCCGACCCCTCACAGTGTTCAAGAGAGAACTATCAACATCAGAGGCCCGAGACTGTTCAACACGCTTCCACTACACATAACTGGCCGACCCCTCACAGTGTTCAAGAGAGAACTATCAACATCAGAGGCCCGAGACTGTTCAACACGCTTCCACTACACATAACTGGCCGACCCCTCACAGTGTTCAAGAGAGAACTATCAACATCAGAGGCCCGAGACTGTTCAACACGCTTCCACTACACATAACTGGCCGACCCCTCACAGTGTTCAAGAGAGAACTATCAACATCAGAGGCCCGAGACTGTTCAACACGCTTCCACTACACATAACTGGCCGACCCCTCACAGTGTTCAAGAGAGAACTATCAACATCAGAGGCCCGAGACTGTTCAACACGCTTCCACTACACATAACTGGCCGACCCCTCACAGTGTTCAAGAGAGAACTATCAACATCAGAGGCCCGAGACTGTTCAACACGCTTCCACTACACATAAGGGACATAACTGGCCGACCCCTCACAGTGTTCAAGAGAGAACTATCAACATCAGAGGCCCGAGACTGTTCAACACGCTTCCACTACACATAACTGGCCGACCCCTCACAGTGTTCAAGAGAGAACTATCAACATCAGAGGCCCGAGACTGTTCAACACGCTTCCACTACACATAAGGGACATAACTGGCCGACCCCTCACAGTGTTCAAGAGAGAACTATCAACATCATAGGCCCGAGACTGTTCAACACGCTTCCACTACACATAACTGGCCGACCCCTCACAGTGTTCAAGAGAGAACTATCAACATCAGAGGCCCGAGACTGTTCAACACGCTTCCACTACACATAACTGGCCGACCCCTCACAGTCATCATAGGTTACATTGCTTTTACCATGTCGTGCATGACACCTATTTGTGCTTGCAGGATCGAGCATTGACTCTTGGATCCCGCCTCTCTAGCTATCGGTTGTTTACATCAATGACTCCTGTCCCATTTCCCTATCATACCTAGTTTTAAAAGTATGAATAGTATTTGCTTCCACAACCTGTTCCTGAAGTGCATTCCATTTCCCCACTACTCTCACGCTAAAAGAAAACTTCCTAACATCTCTGTGACTCATCTGAGTTTCCAGCTTCCACCCATGTCCCCTCGGTCTGTTGCTATTGAAAATTTCGTCTATTTCCACTCTGTCAATCTCCCTGGGTATTTTCTACGTTCCTATCATGTGCCCCACTCTTCTTTCCCTTTTCTAGTGTCGTAAGGCTCAGTTCCTTTCAGCTGCTCTTCATACCCCATCCCTCGTAATGCTGGGACGAGTCTCGTCGCAAACCTCTGAACCTTTTCCAGTTTCCTTATGTGCTTCTTCAGATGGGGACTCCGTGATGGCGCTGCGTACTCTAAGACTGGTCTCACGTAGGCAGTGTAAAGTGCCCTAAAGCGCCTTGTGTGTACTCACCTATTTGTGCTTGCGGGGGTTGAGCTTTGGCTCTTTGGTCCCGCCTCTCAACCGTCAATCAACTGGTGTACAGGTTCCTGAGCCTATTGGGCTCTATCATATCTACATTTAAAACTGTGTATGGAGTCAGCCTCCACCACATCACTGCCTAATGCATTCCATCCGTTAACTACTCTGACACTGAAAAAGTTCCTTCTAACGTCTCTGTGGCTCATGTGGGTACTCAGTTTCCACCTGTGTCCCCTTGTTCGCGTCCCACCAGTGTTGAATAGTTTATCCTTGTTTACCCGGTCGATTCCTCTGAGGATTTTGTAGGTTGTGATCATGTCTCCCCTTACTCTTCTGTCTTCCATGTCGTAAGGTGCATTTCCCGCAGCCTTCCTCGTAACTCATGCCTCTTAGTTCTGGGACTAGTCTAGTGGCATACCTTTGGACTTTTCCAGCTTCGTCTTGTGCTTGACAAGGTACGGGCTCCATGCTGGGGCCGCATACTCCAGGATTGGTCTTACATATGTGGTGTACAAGATTCTGAATGATTCCTTACACAGGTTCCTGAACGCTGTTCTGATGTTAGCCAGCCTCGCATATGCCGCAGACGTTATTCTCTTTATGTGGACTTCAGGAGACAGGTTTGGTGTGATATCAACTCCTAGATCTTTCTCTCTGCTCGTTTCATTAAGTACTTCATCTCCTATTCTGTATCCTGTGTTTGGCCTCCTATTTCCACTGCCTAGTTTCATTACTTTGCATTTACTCGGGTTGAACTTCAACAGCCATTTGTTGGACCATTCACTCAGTCTGTCTAGGTCATCTTGTAGCCTCCTACTATCGTCCTCAGTTTCAATCCTCCTCATAATTTTTGCATCATCAGCATGTTTGCATGTGTGTGTGTGTGTGTGTGTGTGTGTGTGTGTGTGTGTGTGTGTGTGTGTGTGTGTGTGTGTGTGTGTGTGTGTGTGTGTGTGCGTGTGTTGAATAGAATGGAATGACGTGTAATGCATTAGCAACCCAGAACATTCTCTCAGCCATTGGGGGGGGGGGGGGGAGAGAAGGGAGAAGGGGGGGTGTGGGTGTGAGAGGGGGGGGGGAGATAAATACTCTCATGCAATAAATGACCTTCTAGGAAGCAGGTTTCAGATACCCTGCAGGAGCATAACAACTCATGCTTGCATTTTCACCAGCTTCTTCATCTGACAGGCTTCAAGAACCCGAGTCATAGCCTACGAGCGAGTGAGAGACTGAGACAGAGGCATAGACAGAGAGACAGAGAGAGAGACAGAGAGACAGAGAGAGAGACAGAGAGCTTCCACTAGGTGAAAGGGATCAGCTCTGAATTACAATGCATTACAGAATACCGTCTAATCACCATATTATCCGGCCTGAACCGGTCAGCAGACGTGGTCTGCTGGCTAACCTGCTGTTATTCCTGCTGCTGCTGGTGGAAGTCTGCCTCTGCTGGTAGAAGTTCACAGGCTGTTCAATAGCGGTTTGTTCACTCTAGCGCCCTGAGGCGCCGGTTAGCAATGATTTCCGGTTTATTTTCAGACCGGATGTCGGGCTTCTGCACCTGTTGAACACCTTGTGTCAGCTCTATGAGGCTCTATTGTCCAGCAGGGGGACTCTACAGGAGCTCTGTGAGGCTCTATAGTCCAGCAGGGGGACTCTACAGCTGTTGAACACCTTGTGTCAGCTCTATGAGGCTCTATTGTCCAGCAGGGGGACTCTACAGGAGCTCTGTGAGGCTCTATAGTCCAGCAGGGGGACTCTACAGGTGCTCTGTGAGGCTCTATAGTCCAGCAGGGGGACTCTACAGGAGCTCTGTGAGGCTCTATAGTCCAGCAGGGGGACTCTACAGCTGTTGAACACCTTGTGTCAACTCTGTGAGGCTCTATTGTCCAGCAGGCGGACTCTACAGGAGCTCTGTGAGGCTCTATAGACCAGCAGGGGGACTCTACAGCTGTTGAACACCTTATGTCAGCTCTGTGAGGCTCTATTGTCCAGCAGGCGGACTCAACAGCTGTTGAACACCTTGTGTCAACTCTGTGAGGCTCTATTGTCCAGCAGGCGGACTCTACATGAGCTCTGTGAGGCTCTATAGTCCAGCAGGGGGACTCTACAGGAGCTCTGTGAGGCTCTATAGACCAGCAGGGGGACTCTACAGCTGTTGAACACCTTATGTCAGCTCTGTGAGGCTCTCTATTGTCCAGCAGGGGACTCTACTACAGCTGTTGAACACCTTGTGTCAACTCTGTGAGGCTCTATTGTCCAGCAGGCGGACTCAACATGAGCTCTGTGAGGCTCTATAGTCCAGCAGGGGGACTCTACAGGAGCTCTGTGAGGCTCTATAGTCCAGCAGGCGGACTCTACAGGAGCTCTGTGAGGCTCTATAGACCAGCAGGGGGACTCTACAGCTGTTGAACATCTTGTGTCAGCACTATGAGGCTCTGTAGTCCAGCAGGGGGACTCT
>NW_025573598.1:0-60827 GCF_020424385.1 Procambarus clarkii
TCATCTTTGTGGTGCCCTCATCTTTGTGGTGGTGGGAGGCCGCCCTCATCTTTGTGGGTGGTGGTGGTGGGAGGCCGCCCTCATCTTTGTGGTGGTGGTGTGTTGGAGGCCGCCCTTATCTTTGTGGTGGTGGTAGTGGGAGGCCGCCCTCATCCTTGTGGTGCTGGTGGTGGGAGGCCGCCCTCATCTTTGTGGTAGTGGTGGTGGGAGACCGTCCTCATCTTTGTGGTGGTGGTGGTGGGAGGCCGCCCTCATCTTTGTGGTGGTGGTGGTGGGAGGCCGCCCTCATCTTTGTGGTGGTGGTGGTGGGAGGCCGCCCTCATTGTGGTGGTGGTGGTGGGAGGCCGCCCTCATCTTTGTGGTGGTGGTGGTGGGAGGCCGCCCTCATCTTTGTGGTGGTGGTGGTGGGAGGCCGCCCTCATCTTTGTGGTGGTGGTGGTGGGAGGCCGCCCTCATCTTTGTGGTGGTGGTGGTGGGAGGCCGCCCTCATCTTTGTGGTGGGTGGTGGTGGGAGGCCGCCCTCATCTTTGTGGTGGTGGTGGTGGGAGGCCGCCCTCATCTTTGTGGTGGTGGTGGTGGGAGGCCGCCCTCATCTTTGTGGTGGTGGTGGTGGGAGGCCGCCCTCATCTTTGTGGTGCTGGTGGTGGGAGGCCGCCCTCATCTTTGTGGTGCTGGTGGTGGGAGGCCGCCCTCATCTTTGTGGTGGTGGTGGTGGGAGGCCGCCCTCATCTTTGTGGTGGTGGTGGTGGGAGGCCGCCCTCATCTTTGTGGTGGTGGTGGTGGGAGGCCGCCCTCATCTTTGTGGTGGTGGTGGTGGGAGGCCGCCCTCATCTTTGTGGTGGTGGTGGTGGGA
Source organism: Procambarus clarkii (assembly GCF_020424385.1). Classification (NCBI taxonomy): domain Eukaryota; kingdom Metazoa; phylum Arthropoda; class Malacostraca; order Decapoda; family Cambaridae; genus Procambarus; species Procambarus clarkii. The sequence goes on from NW_025573598.1 coordinate 854, forward strand.
GGCCACCCTCATCTTTGTGGTGGTGGTGGTGGGAGGCCGCCCTTATCTTTGTGGTGGTGCTGGTGGGAGGGAGGCCGCCCTCATCTTTGTGGTGGTGGTGGTGGGAGGCCGCCCTCATCTTTGTGGTGCTGGTGGGTGGGAGGCCGCCCTCATCTTTGTGGTGGTGGTGGTGGTGGGAGGCCGCCCTCATCTTTGTGGTGGTGGTGGTGGGAGGCCGCCCTCATCTTTGTGGTGGTGGTGGTGGGAGGCCACCCTCATCTTTGTGGTGGTGGTGGTGGGAGGCCGCCCTCATCTTTGTGGTGGTGGTGGTGGGAGGCCGCCCTCATCTTTGTGGTGGTGGTGGTGGGAGGCCGCCCTCATCTTTGTGGTGGTGGTGGTGGGAGGCCGCCCTCATCTTTGTGGTGGTGGTGGTGGGAGGCCGCCCTCATCTTTGTGGTGGTGGTGGTGGGAGGCCGCCCTCATCTTTGTGGTGGTGGTGGTGGGAGGCCGCCCTTATCTTTGTGGTGCTGGTGGTGGGATGCCGCCCTCATCTTTGTGGTGGTGGTGGTGTGAGGCCGCCCTCATCTTTGTGGTGGTGGTGGTGGGAGGCCGCCCTCATCTTTGTGGTGGTGGTGGTGGGAGGCCGCCCTCATCTTTGTGTGTGGTGGGTGGGAGGCCGCCCTCATCTTTGTGGTGGTGGTGGTGGGAGGCCGCCCTCATCTTTGTGGTGGTGGTGGGGGTGGGATGCCGCCATCTTCTCTGTGGTGGTGGTGGTGGGAGGCCGCCCTCATCTTTGTGGTGGTGGTGGTGGGAGGCCGCCCTCATCTTTTTGTGGTGCTGGTGGTGGGAGGCCGCCCTCATCTTTGTGGTGGTGGTGGTGGGAGGCCGCCCTCATCTTTGTGGTGGCTGGTGGTGGGAGGCCGCCCTCATCTTTGTGGTGGTGGTGGTGGGAGGCCGCCCTCATCTTTGTGGTGCTGGTGGTGGGAGGCCGCCCTCATCTTTGTGGTGGTGGTGGTGGGAGGCCGCCCTCATCTTTGTGGTGGTGGTGGTGGGAGGCCGCCCTCATCTTTGTGGTGGTGGTGGTGGGAGGCCGCCCTCATCTTTGTGGTGCTGGTGGTGGGAGGCCGCCCTCATCTTTGTGGTGGTGGTGGTGGGAGGCCGCCCTCATCTTTGCTGTGGTGGTGGGAGGCCGCCCTCATCTTTGTGGTGGTGGGAGGCACCCTCATCTGGTGGTGGGAGGCCGCCCTCATCTTTGTGGTGGTGGTGGTGGGAGGCCGCCCTCATCTTTGTGGTGGTGGTGGTGGGAGGCCGCCCTCATCTTTGTGGTGGTGGTGGTGGGAGGCCGCCCTCATCTTTGTGGTGGTGGTGGTGGGAGGCCGCCCTCATCTTTGTGGTGGTGGTGGTGGGAGGCCGCCCTCATCTTTGTGGTGGTGGTGGTGGGAGGCCGCCCTCATCTTTGTGGTGGTGGTGGTGGGAGGCCGCCCTCATCTTTGTGGTGGTGGTGGGAGGCCGCCCTCATCTTTGTGGTGGTGGTGGTGGGAGGCCGCCCTCATCTTTGTGGTGCTGGTGGTGGGAGGCCGCCCTCATCTTTGTGGTGTGGTGGTGGGAGGCCGCCCTCATCTTTGTGGTGCTGGTGGTGGGAGGCCGCCCTCATCTTTGTGGTGGTGGTGGTGGGAGGCCGCCCTCATCTTTGTGGTGCTGGTGGTGGGAGGCCGCCCTCATCTTTGTGGTGCTGGTGGTGGGAGGCCGCCCTCATCTTTGTGTGGTGGTGGTGGTGGTGGGAGGCCGCCCTCATCTTTGTGGTGCTGGTGGTGGGAGGCCGCCCTCATCTTTGTGGTGGTGGTGGTGGGAGGCCGCCCTCATCTTTGTGGTGCTGGTGGTGGGAGGCCGCCCTCATCTTTTGTGGTGGTGGTGGTGGGAGGCCGCCCTCATCTTTGTGGTGGTGGTGGTGGGAGGCCGCCCTCATCTTTGTGGTGGTGGTGGTGGGAGGCCGCCCTCATCTTTGTGGTGGTGGTGGTGGGAGGCCACCCTCATCTTTGTGGTGGTGGTGGTGGGAGGCCGCCCTCATCTTTGTGGTGGTGGTGGGAGGCCGCCCTCATATTTGTGGTGGTGGTAGTGGGAGGCCGCCCTCATCTTTGTGGTGGTGGTGGTGGGAGGCCGCCCTCATCTTTGTGGTGGTGGTGGTGGGAGGCCGCCCTCATCTTTGTGGTGGTGGTGGTGGGAGGCCGCCCTCATCTTTGTGGTGGTGGTGGTGGGAGGCCGCCCTCATCTTTGCTGTGGTGGTGGGAGGCCGCCCTCATCTTTGTGGTAGTGGTGGTGGGAGGCCGCCCTCATCTTTGGTGGCCGCCCTCATCTTTGTGGTGTGGTGGTGGGAGGCCGCCCTCATCTTTGTGGTGGTGGTGGTGGGAGGCCGCCCTCATCTTTGTGGTGCCCTCATCTTTGTGGTGGTGGGAGGCCGCCCTCATCTTTGTGGTGGTGGTGGTGGGAGGCCGCCCTCGTCTTTGTGGTGGTGGTGGTGGGAGGCCGCCCTCATCTTTGTGGGTGGTGGTGGGAGGCCGCCCTCATCTTTGTGGTGCTGGTGGTGGGAGGCCGCCCTCATCTTTGTGGTGGTGGTGGTGGGAGGCCGCCCTCATCTTTGTGGTGGTGGTGGTGGGAGGCCGCCCTCATCTTTGTGGTGGTGGTGGTGGGAGGCCGCCCTCATCTTTGTGGGTGGTGGTGGGAGGCCGCCCTCATCTTTGTGGTGCTGGTGGTGGGAGGCCGCCCTCATCTTTGTGGTGGTGGTGGGAGGCCGCCCTCATCTTTGTGGTGCTGGTGGTGGGAGGCCGCCCTCATCTTTGTGGTGCTGGTGGTGTGAGGCCGCCCTCATCTTTGTGGTGGTGATGGTGGGAGGCCGCCCTCATCTTTGCTGTGGTGGTGGTGGTGGGAGGCCCCCCTCGTCTTTGTGGCGGTGGTGGTGGTGGTGGGAGGCCGCCCTCATCTTTGTGGTGATGGTGGGGGGAGGCTCCCTCATCTTTGCAGTGGTGGTGGGAGGCCGCCCTCTTCTTTGCTGTGGTGGTGGTGGTGGGAGGCCGCCCTCATCTTTGTGGTGGTGGTGGTGGGAGGCCGCCCTCATCTTTGTGGTGCTGGTGGTGGGAGGCCGCCCTCATCTTTGTGGTGGTGGTGGTGGGAGGCCGCCCTCATCTTTGTGGTGCTGGTGGTGGGAGGCCGCCCTCATCTTTGTGGTGCCCTCATCTTTGTGGTTGGTGTGCCCTCATCTTTGTGGTGGTGGTGGGAGGCCGCCCTCATCTTTGTGGTGCTGGTGGTGGGAGGCCGCCCTCATCTTTGTGGTGCTGGTGGTGGGAGGCCGCCCTCATCTTTGTGGTGGTGGTGGTGGGAGGCCGCCCTCATCTTTGTGCCGCCCTCATCTTTGTGGTGGTGGTGGTGGTGGGGAGGCCGCCCTCATCTTTGTGGTGCTGGTGGTGGGAGGCCGCCCTCATCTTTGTGGTGCTGGTGGTGGGAGGCCGCCCTCATCTTTGTGGTGGTGGTGGTGGGAGGCCGCCCTCATCTTTGTGGTGGTGGTGGTGGGAGGCCGCCCTCATCTTTGCTGTGGTGGTGGGAGGCCGCCCTCATCTTTGTGGTGGTGGTGGTGGGAGGCCGCCCTCATCTTTGTGGTGGTGGTGGTGGGAGGCCGCCCTCATCTTTGTGGTGGTGGTGGTGGGAGGCCGCCCTCATCTTTGTGGTGGTGGTGGTGGTGGGAGGCCGCCCTCATCTTTGTGGTGGTGGTGGTGGGAGGCCGCCCTCATCTTTGTGGTGCTGGTGGTGGGAGGCCGCCCTCATCTTTGTGGTGGTGGTGGTGGGAGGCCGCCCTCATCTTTGTGGTGGTGGTGGTGGGAGGCCGCCCTCATCTTTGTGGTGGTGGTGGTGGGAGGCTGCCCTCATCTTTGTGGTGGGTGGGAGGCCGCCCTCATCTTTGTGGTGGTGGTGGTGGGAGGCCGCCCTCATCTTTGTGGCCCTCATCTTTGTGGTGCTGGTGGTGGGAGGCCGCCCTCATCTTTGTGGTGGTGGTGGTGGTGGTGGGAGGCCGCCCTCATCTTTGTGGTGGTGGTGGTGGGAGGCCGCCCTCATCTTTGTGGTGGTGGTGGTGGGAGGCCGCCCTCATCTTTGTGGTGGTGGTGGTGGGAGGCCGCCCTCATCTTTGTGGTGGTGGTGGTGGGAGGCCGCCCTCATCTTTGTGGTGCTGGTGGTGGGAGGCCGCCCTCATCTTTGTGGTGGTGGTGGTGGGAGGCCACCCTCATCTTTGTGGTGGTGGTGGTGGGAGGCCGCCCTCATCTTTGTGGTGCTGGTGGTGGGAGGCCGCCCTCATCTTTGTGGTGGTGGTGGTGGGAGGCCGCCCTCATCTTTGTGGTGGTGGTGGTGGGAGGCCGCCCTCATCTTTGTGGTGGTGGTGGTGGGAGGCCGCCCTCATCTTTGTGGTGGTGGTGGTGGGAGGCCGCCCTCATCTTTGTGGTGGTGGTGGTGGGAGGCCGCCCTCATCTTTGTGGTGGTGGTGGTGGGAGGCCGCCCTCATCTTTGTGGTGGTGGTGGTGGGAGGCCGCCCTCATCTTTGTGGTGGTGGTGTGGTGGTGGGAGGCCGCCCTCATCTTTGTGGTGGTGGTGGTGGGAGGCCGCCCTCATCTTTGTGGTGGTGGTGGTGGGAGGCCGCCCTCATCTTTGTGGTGCTGGTGGTGGGAGGCCGCCCTCATCTTTGTGGTGCCCTCATCTTTGTGGTGGTGGGAGGCCGCCCTCATCTTTGTGGTGGTGGTGGTGGGAGGCCGCCCTCATCTTTGTGGTGGTGGTGGTGGGAGGCCGCCCTCATCTTTGTGGTGCTGGTGGTGGGAGGCCGCCCTCATCTTTGTGGTGGTGGTGGTGTGAGGCCGCCCTCATCTTTGTGGTGGTGGTGGTGGGAGGCCGCCCTCATCTTTGTGGTGGTGGTGGTGGGAGGCCACCCTCATCTTTGTGGTGGTGGTGGTGGGAGGCCGCCCTCATCTTTGTGGTGGTGGTGGTGGGAGGCCGCCCTCATCTTTGTGGTTGGTGGTGGGAGGCCGCTCCTCATCTTTGTGGTGGTGGTGGGAGGCCGCCCTCATCTTTGTGGTGGTGGTGGTGGGAGGCCGCCCTCATCTTGGTGGGAGGCCGTCTTTGTGGTGGTGGTGGTGGGAGGCCGCCCTCATCTTTGTGGTGGTGGTGGTGGGAGGCCGCCCTCATCTTTGTGGTGGTGGTGGTGGGAGGCCGCCCTCATCTTTGTGGTGCCCTCATCTTTGTGGGTGGTGGGAGGCCGCCCTCATCTTTGTGGTGCTGATGGTGGGAGGCCGCCCTCATCTTTGTGGTGGTGGTGGTGGGAGGCCGCCCTCATCTTTGTGGTGGTGGTGGTGGGAGGCCGCCCTCATCTTTGTGGTGCTGGTGGTGGGAGGCCGCCCTCATCTTTGTGGTGGTGGTGGTGGGAGGCCGCCCTCATCTTTGTGGTGGTGGTGGTGGGAGGCCGCCCTCATCTTTGTGGTGCTGGTGGTGGGAGGCCGCCCTCATCTTTGTGGTGGTGGTGGTGGGAGGCCGCCCTCATCTTTGTGGTGGTGGTGGTGGGAGGCCGCCCTCATCTTTGTGGTGGTGGTGGTGGGAGGCCGCCCTCATCTTTGTGGTGGTGGTGGTGGGAGGCCGCCCTCATCTTTGTGGGAGGGTGGTGGTGGTGGGAGGCCGCCCTCATCTGTGGTGTGGTGGTGGGAGGCCGCCCTCATCTTTGTTGGTGGGAGGCCGCCCTCATGGTGGTGGTGGTGGGAGGCCGCCCTCATCTTTGTGGTGATGGTGGTGGGAGGCCGCCCTCATCTTTGTGGTGGTGGTGGTGGGAGGCCGCCCTCATCTTTGTGGTGCTGGTGGTGGGAGGCCGCCCTCATCTTTGTGGTGGTGGTGGTGGGAGGCCCCCCTTGTCTTTGGGAGGCCGCCCTCATCTTTGTGGGTGGTGGTGGGAGGCCGCCCTCATCTTTGTGGTGTGGTGGTGGGCGGCCGCCCTCATCTTTGTGGTGCTGGTGGGTGGGAGGCCGCCCTCATCTTTGTGGTGGTGGTGGTGGGAGGCCGCCCTCATCTTTGTGGTGGTGGTGGTGGGAGGCCGCCCTCATCTTTGTGGTGCTGGTGGGAGGGAGGCCGCCCTCATCTTTGTGGTGGTGGTGGTGGGAGGCCGCCCTCATCTTTGTGGTGCTGGTGGTGGGAGGCCGCCCTCATCTTTGTGGTGGTGGTGGTGGGAGGCCGCCCTCATCTTTGTGGTGGTGGTGGTGGGAGGCCGCCCTCATCTTTGTGGTGGTGGTGGTGGGAGGCCGCCCTCATCTTTGTGGTGGTGGTGGTGGGAGGCCGCCCTCATCTTTGTGGTGGTGGTGGGTGGGGAGGCCGCCCTCATCTTTGTGGTGGTGGTGGTGGGAGGCCGCCCTCATCTTTGTGGTGGTGGTGGTGGGAGGCCGCCCTCATCTTTGTGGTGCTGGTGGTGGGAGGCCGCCCTCATCTTTGTGGTGCTGGTGGGAGGGAGGCCACCCTCATCTTTGTGGTGGTGGTGGTGGGAGGCCGCCCTCATCTTTGTGGTGGTGGTGGTGGGAGGCCGCCCTCATCTTTGTGGTGCTGGTGGGAGGGAGGCCACCCTCATCTTTGTGGTGGTGGTGGTGGGAGGCCGCCCTCATCTTTGTGGTGGTGGTGGTGGGAGGCCACCCTCATCTTTGTGGTGGTGGTGGTGGGAGGCCGCCCTCATCTTTGTGGTGGTGGTGGTGGGAGGCCACCCTCATCTTTGTGGTGGTGGTGGTGGGAGGCCGCCCTCATCTTTGTGGTGGGAGGCCGCCCTCATCTGGTGGTGGTGGGGAGGGAGGCCCTCATCTTTGTGGTGGTGGTGGTGGGAGGCCGCCCTCATCTTTGTGGTGGTGGTGGTGGGAGGCCGCCCTCATCTTTGTGGTGGTGGTGGTGGGAGGCCGCCCTCATCTTTGTGGTGGTGCTGGTGGGAGGCCGCCCTCATCTTTGTGGTGGTGGTGGTGGGAGGCCGCCCTCATCTTTGTGGTCATCTTTGTGGTGGTGGGAGGCCGCCCTCATCTTTGTGGTGGTGGTGGTGGGAGGCCGCCCTCATCTTTGTGGTGGTGGTGGTGGGAGGCCGCCCTCATCTTTGTGGTGGTGGTGGTGGGAGGCCGCCCTCATCTTTGTGGTGGTGGTGGTGGGAGGCCGCCCTCATCTTTGTTGTGGTGGTGTTGGACGGCCGCCCTCATCTTTGTGGTGCTGGTGGTAGGAGGCCGCCCTCATCTTTGTGGTGGTGGGAGTGGGAGGCCGCCCTCATCCTTGTGGTGCTGGTGGTGGGAGGCCGCCCTCATCTTTGTGGTGCTGGTGGTGGGAGGCCGCCCTCATCTTTGTGGTGGTGGTGGTGGGAGGCCGCCCTCATCTTTGTGGTGGTGGTGGTGGGAGGCCGCCCTCATCTTTGTGGTGGTGGTGGTGGGAGGCCGCCCTCATCTTTGTGGTGGTGGTGGTGGGAGGCCGCCCTCATCTTTGTGGTGTGGTGGTGGGAGGCCGCCCTCATCTTTGTGGGTGGTGGGTGGGAGGCCGCCCTCATCTTTGTGGTGGTGGTGGTGGGAGGCCGCCCTCATCTTTGTGGTGGTGGTGGTGGGAGGCCGCCCTCATCTTTGTGGTGGTGGTGGTGGGAGGCCGCCCTCATCTTTGTGGTGGTGGTGGGTGGGAGGCCGCCCTCATCTTTGTGGGTGGTGCCCTCATCTTTGTGGTGGTGGGGAGGCCGCCCTCATCTTTGTGGTGGTGGTGGTGGGAGGCCGCCCTCATCTTTGTGGTGGTGGTGGTGGGAGGCCGCCCTCATCTTTGTGGTGCTGGTGGTGGGAGGCCGCCCTCATCTTTGTGGTGCTGGTGGGAGGGAGGCCACCCTCATCTTTGTGGTGGTGGTGGTGGGAGGCCGCCCTCATCTGTGGTGCTGGTGGTGCCCTCATCTTTGTGGTGGTGGGAGAGCCGCCCTCATCTTTGTGGTGGTGGTGGGAGGGAGGCCGCCCTCATCTTTGTGGTGCTTTGTGGTGGGGTGGGAGGCCGCCCTCATCTTTGTGGTGCTGGTGGTGGGAGGCCGCCCTCATCTTTGTGGTGATGGTGGTGGGAGGCCGCCCTCATCTTTGTGGTGGTGGTGGTGGGAGGCCGCCCTCATCTTTGTGGTGGTGGTGCCCTCATCTTTGTGGTGGTGGTGGTGGGAGGCCGCCCTCATCTTTGTGGTGCTGGTGGAGGGAGGCCGCCCTCATCTTTGTGGTGGTGGTGGTGGGAGGCCGCCCTCATCTTTGTGGTGCTGGTGGGAGGGAGGCCGCCCTCATCTTTGTGGTGGTGGTTCTGGGAGGCCGCCCTCATCTTTGTGTGGTGGTGGTGGGAGGCCGCCCTCATCTATGTGGTGCTGGTGGGTGGGAGGCCGCCCTCATCCTTGTGGTACTGATAGTGGGAGGCCGCCCTCATCTTTGTTGGTGGTGGGAGGCCGCCCTCATCTTTGTGGTGGTGGGAGGCCGCCCTTATCTTTGTGGTGGTGGTGGTAGTGGGAGGCCGCTCTCATCTTTGTGGTGGTGGTGGTGGGAGGCCGCCCTCATCTTTGTGGTGCTGGTGGTGGGAGGCCGCCCTCATCTTTGTGGTGGTGGTGGTGGGAGGCCGCCCTCATCTTTGTGGTGGTGGTGGTGGGAGGCCGCCCTCATCTTTGTGGTGGTGGTGGTGGGAGGCCGCCCTCATCTTTGTGGTGTGTGGTGGTGGGAGGCCGCCCTCATCTTTGTGGTGGTGGTGGTGGGAGGCCGCCCTCATCTTTGTGGTGGTGGTGGTGGGAGGCCGCCCTCATCTTTGTGGTGGTGGTGGTGGGAGGCCGCCCTCATCTTTGTGGTGGTGGTGGTGGGAGGCCGCCCTCATCTTTGTGGTGGTGGTGGTGGGAGGCCGCCCTCATCTTTGTGGTGGTGGTGGTGGGAGGCCGCCCTCATCTTTGTGGTGGTGGTGGTGGGAGGCCGCCCTCATCTTTGTGGTGTGGTGGTGGGAGGCCGCCCTCATCTTTGTGGTGGTGGTGGTGGGAGGCCGCCCTCATCTTTGTGTGCTGGTGGTGGGAGGCCGCCCCATCTTTGTGGTTGGTGGTGGGAGGCCACCCTCATCTTTGTGTGGTGGGGAGGCCGCCCTCATCTTTGTGGTGGTGGTGGTGGGAGGCCGCCCTCATCTTTGTGGTGGTGGTGGTGGGAGGCCGCCCTCATCTTTGTGGTGCTGGTGGTGGGAGGCCGCCCTCATCTTTGTGGTGGTGGTGGTGGGAGGCCGCCCTCATCTTTGTGGTGGTGGTGGTGGTGGGAGGCCGCCCTCATCTTTGTGGTGGTGGTGGTGGGAGGCCGCCCTCATCTTTGTGGTGGTGGTGGTGGGAGGCCGCCCTCATCTTTGTGGTGGTGGTGGTGGGAGGCCGCCCTCATCTTTGTGGTGCTGGTGGGAGGGAGGTCACCCTCATCTTTGTGGTGGTGGTGGTGGGAGGCCGCCCTCATCTTTGTGGTGCCGCCCTTATCTTGTGGTGCTGGTGGTGGTGGGAGGCCGCCCTCATCTTTGTGGTGGTGGTGGTGGGAGGCCGCCCTCATCTTTGTGGTGGTGGTGGTGGGAGGCCGCCCTCATCTTTGTGGTGCTGGTGGTGGGAGGCCGCCCTCATCTTTGTGGTGGTGGTGGTGGGAGGCCGCCCTCATCTTTGTGGTGGTGGTGGTGGGAGGCCGCCCTCATCTTTGTGGTGGTGGTGGTGGGAGGCCGCCCTCATCTTTGTGGTGGTGGTGGTGGGAGGCCGCCCTCATCTTTGTGGTGGTGGTGGTGGGAGGCCGCCCTCATCTTTGTGGTGGTGGTGGTGGGAGGCCGCCCTCATCTTTGTGGTGCTGGTGGTGGGAGGCCGCCCTCATCTTTGTGGTGGTGGTGGTGGGAGGCCGCCCTCATCTTTGTGGTGCTGGTGGTGGGAGGCCGCCCTCATCTTTGTGGTGGTGGTGGTGGGAGGCCGCCCTCATCTTTGTGGTGGTGGTGGTGGGAGGCCGCCCTCATCTTTGTGGTGGTGGTGGTGGGAGGCCGCCCTCATCTTTGTGGTGCCCTCATCTTTGCGGTGGTGGTTGGAGGCCGCCCTCATCTTTGTGGTGGTGGTGGTGGGAGGCCGCCCTCATCTTTGTGGTGCTGGTGGTGGGAGGCCGCCCTCATCTTTGTGGTGGTGGTGGTGGGAGGCCGCCCTCATCTTTGTGGTGCTGGTGGTGGGAGGCCACCCTCATCTTTGTGGTGGTGGTGGTGGGAGGCCGCCCTCATCTTTGTGGTTGTGGTGGTGGGAGGCCGCCCTCATCTTTGTGGTGGTGGTGGGAGGCCGCCCTCATCTTTGTGGTGGTGGTGGTGGGAGGCCGCCCTCATCTTTGTGGTGGTGGTGGTGGGAGGCCGCCCTCATCTTTGTGGTGGTGGTGGGTGGGAGGCCGCCCTCATCTTTGTGGTGGTGGTGGTGGGAGGCCGCCCTCATCTTTGTGGTGCTGGTGGGAGGCCACCCTCATCTTTGTGGGTGGTGGTGGGAGGCCGCCCTCATCTTTGTGGTGCTGGTGGGAGGGAGGCCACCCTCATCTTTGTGGTGGTGGTGGGAGGGAGGTCACCCTCATCTTTGTGGTGGTGGTGGTGGGAGGCCGCCCTCATCTTTGTGGTGGTGGTGGTGGGAGGCCGCCCTCATCTTTGTGGTGGTGGTGGGAGGGAGGCCGCCCTCATCTTTGTGGTGGTGGTGGTGGGAGGCCGCCCTCATCTTTGTGGTGCTGGTGGTGGGAGGCCGCCCTCATCTTTGTGGTGGTGGTGGTGGGAGGCCGCCCTCATCTGTGGTGTGGTGGGAGGGAGGCCGCCCTCATCTTTGTGGTGGTGGTGGGAGGCCGCCCTCATCTTTGTGGTGCTGGTGGTGGGAGGCCGCCCTCATCTTTGTGGTGCTGGTGGTGGGAGGCCGCCCTCATCTTTGTGGTGCTGGTGGTGGGAGGCCGCCCTCATCTTTGTGGTGGTGGTGGTGGGAGGCCGCCCTTATCTTGTGGTGGTGGTGGTGGGAGGGCCCTCATCTTTGTGGTGGTGCTGGTGGGAGGCCGCCCTCATCTTTGTGGTGCTGGTGGGAACAATATGGCACCACTACCCTTGTGTCCGGACAATATGGCACCACTACCCTTGTGTCCAGACAATATGGCACCACTACCCTTGTGTCCGGACAATATGGCACCACTACCCTTGTGTCCGGACAATATGGCACCACTACCCTTGTGTCCGGACAATATGGCACCACTACCCTTGTGTCCGGACAATATGGCACCACTACCCTTGTGTCCGGACAATATGGCACCACTACCCTTGTGTCCGGACAATATGGCACCACTACCCTTGTGTCCGGACAATATGGCACCATTACCCTTGTGTCCGGACAATATGGCACCATTACCCTTGTGTCCGGACAATATGGCACCATTACCCTTGTGTCTGGAAAATATGGCACCATTACCCTTGTGTCCGGACAATATGGCACCATTACCCTTCTGTCCGGTCAATATGGCACCATTACCCTTGTGTCCGGACAATATGGCACCACTTCCCTGGTGTCCGGACATTATGGCACCACTTCCCTTGTGTCCGGACAATATGGCACCACTACCCTTGTGTCCGGACAATATGGCACCACTACCCTTGTGTCCGGACAATATGGCACCACTACCCTTGTGTCCGGACAATATGGCACCACTACCCTTGTGTCCGGACAATATGGCACCATTACCCTTGTGTCCGGACAATATGGCACCATTACCCTTGTGTCCGGACAATATGGCACCATTACCCTTGTGTCTGGACCACCATTACCCTTGTGTCCGGACAATATGGCACCATTACCCTTCTGTCCGGTCAATATGGCACCATTACCCTTGTGTCCGGACAATATGGCACCACTTCCCTGGTGTCCGGACATTATGGCACCACTTCCCTTGTGTCCGGACAATATGGCACCACTACCCTTGTGTCCGGACAATATGGCACCACAATATGGCACCACTTCCCTTGTGTCCGGACAATATGGCACCACTACCCTTGTGTCCGGACAATATGGCACCACTACCCTTGTGGACAATATGGCACCATTACCCTTGTGTCCGGACAATATGGCACCATTACCCTTGTGTCCGGACAATATGGCACCATTACCCTTGTGTCCGGACAATATGGCACCATTACCCTTCTGTCCGGTCAATATGGCACCATTACCCTTGTGTCCGGACAATATGGCACCACTTCGCTGGTGTCCGGACATTATGGCACCACTTCCCTTGTGTCCGGACAATATGGCACCACTACCCTTGTGTCCGGACAATATGGCACCACTACCCTTGTGTCCGGACAATATGGCACCATTACCCTTGTGTCCGGACAATATGGCACCATTACCCTTGTGTCCGGACAATATGGCACCATTACCCTTGTGTCCGGACAATATGGCACCATTACCCTTGTGTCCGGTCAATATGGCACCATTACCCTTGTGTCCGGACAATATGGCACCATTACCCTTGTGTCCGGACAATATGGCACCATTACCCTTGTGTCCGGACAATATGGCACCACTACCCTTGTGTCCGGACAATATGGCACCACTACCCTTGTGTCCGGACAATATGGCACCACTTCCCTGGTGTCCGGACAATATGGCACCATTACCCTTGTGTCCGGACAATATGGCACCATTACCCTTGTGTCCGGACAAGGAAACGCTGACTAGCTCAGCATGGAAGTATGCTGCCTAGCTCAGCATGTGAGTATGCTGACTAGCTCAGCATATAAGTATGCTGACTAGCTCAGCATATAAGTATGCTGACTAGCTCAGCATATAAGTATGCTGACTAGCTCAGCATGTGAGTATGCTGACTAGCTCAGCATATAAGTATGCTGACTAGCTCAGCATATGAGTATGCTGACTAGCTCAGCATGGAAGTATGCTGACTAGTTCAGCATGTGAGTATGCTGACTAGCTCAGCATGGAAGTATGCTGACTAGCTCAGCATGGAAGTATGCTGACTAGCTCAGCATGGAAGTATGCTGACTAGCTCAGCATGGAAGTATGCTGACTAGCTCAGCATGTGAGTATGCTGACTAGCTCAGCATGTGAGTATGCTGCCTAGCTCAGCATGGAAGTATGCTGACTAGCTCAGCATGGAAGTATGCTGACTAGCTCATCATGGAAGTATGCTGACTAGCTCAGCATGGAAGTATGCTGACTAGCTCAGCATGGAAGTGTGCTGACTAGCTCAGCATGGAAGTGTGCTGACTAGCTCAGCATGGAAGTATGCTGACTAGCTCAACCTGGAAGTATGCTGACTAGCTCCGCATGGAAGTATGCTGACTAGCTCAGCATGGAAGTGTGCTGACTAGCTCAGCATGGAAGTATGCTGACTAGCTCAGCATGGAAGTGTGCTGACTAGCTCAGCATGGAAGTATGCTGAGTAGCTCAGCCTGGAAGTATGCTGACTAGCTCAGCATGGAAGTATGCTGACTAGCTCAGCATGGAAGTATGCTGACTAGCTCAGCATGGAAGTATGCTAACTAGCTCAGCATTGAAGTATGCTAACTAGCTCAGCATGGAAGTATACTGACTAGCTCAGCATGGAAGTATGCTAACTAGCTCAGCCTGGAAGTATGCTGACTAGCTCAGCCTGGAAGTATGCTGACTAGCTCAGCCTGGAAGTATGCTGACTAGCTCAGCATGGAAGTATGCTGACTAGCTCAGCATGGAAGTATGCTGACTAGCTCAGCATGGAAGTATGCTGACTAGCTCAGCATGGAAGTATGCTGACTAGCTCAGCATGGAAGTATGCTGACTAGCTCAGCATGGAAGTATGCTGACTAGCTCAGCATGGAAGTATGCTGACTTGCTCAGCACGGAAGTGTGCTGACTAGCTCAGCACGGAAGTGTGCTGACTAGCTCAGCATGGAAGTATGCTGACTAGCTCTGCATGTGAGTATGCTGACTAGCTCAGCATGGAAGTATGCTGACTAGCTCAGCATGTGAGTATGCTGACTAGCTCAGCATCTGAGTATGCTGACTAGCTCAGCATGGAAGTATGCTGACTAGTTCAGCATGTGAGTATGCTGACTAGCTCAGCATGGAAGTATGCTGACTAGCTCAGCATGGAAGTATGCTGACTAGCTCAGCATGGAAGTATGCTGACTAGCTCAGCATGTGAGTATGCTGACTAGCCAGGCAGAGGGCCTCGCTGGCCAGTATACTCACTGGCTACTGAGTATAACACAACACAAATTAGAACTGGAGTCTTGTGTGACATCCGTCATTTAGTCTCACAGACCATCCGTCACCGACCATCCGTCACCGACCATCCGTCACATACCATCCGTCACAGACCATCCGTCACAGACCATCCGTCACATACCATCCGGTACCGGCCATCCGTCACCGGCCATCCGTCACAGACCATCCGTCAGAGACCATCCGTCAGAGACCATCCGTCACAGACCATCCGTCACGGACCATCCGTCACCGACCATCCGTTACCGACCATCCGTCACAGACCATCCGTCACAGACCATCCGTCACAGACCATCCGTTACCGACCATCCGTCACCGACTATCCGTCACCGACCATCCGTCACAGACCATCCGTTACCGACCATCCGTCACACACCATCCGTCACCGATCATCCGTCACCGACCATCCGTCACCGACCATCCGTCACCGGCCATCCGTCACAGATCATCCGTCACAGATCATCCGTCACAGATCATCCGTCACAGACCATCCGTCACAGACCATCCGTCACAGACCATCCGTCACCGACCATCAGTCACCGACCATCAGTCACCGACCATCAGTCACCGACCATCAGTCACCGACCATCCGTCACCAAACATACGTCACCAACCATCCGTCACCGACCATCAGTCACCGACCATCCGTCACAGATCATCCTTCACCGACCACCCGTCACAGACCATCCGTCACCGACCATCCGTCACCGACCATCCGTCACCGACCATCAGTCACCGACCATCAGTCACAGACCATCCGTCACCGACCATCCGTACACCGACCATCCGTCACAGACCATCCGTCACAGACCATCTGGTACCGACCGTCTCAGACCATCTGGTACCGACCGTCTCAGACCATCCGTCACAGACCATCCGTCACAGGCCATCCGTCACAGGCCATCCGTCACAGACCATCCGTCACAGATCATCCGTTAAAGACCATCCGTCACAGACCCTCCGTCACAGACCATCCGTCACCGACCATCCGTCACAGATCATCCGTCACCGACCATCCGTCACAGACCATCCGTCACAGGCCATCCGTCACAGACCATCCGTCACCGGTCATCCGTCACAGACCACCCGTCACAGACCATCCGTCACCGGTCATCCGTCACCGACCATCCGTCACAGACCATCCGTCACAGGCCATCCGTCACAGACCATCCGTCACCGGTCATCCGTCACAGACCATCCGTCACAGACCATCCGTCACCGACCATCCGTCACAGGCCATCCGTCACAGACCATCCGTCACAGACCATCCGTCACAGACCATCCGTCACCGACCATCCGTCACAGACCATCCGTCACCGACCATCCGTCACAGACCATCCGTCACAACTGACAGGTCGGTCACTGACATACGAGAAACTGTGACAAACAATATATATTATTCACTAAACAGGACACTTCAAAGTACTCACGATAACAAGGGATTCCTAATGCCATTAAACAAACAGGATCACACAGAATACTTTCATGTTTGTTCACTCATTGTGAGTAAGTCATTCACCGGCTCCAATGTATGAGATTTCAGTTTCAAAGTTCTCAACTTGGGCTTCTGATGTGTTAAGCTGCAGTCAGATATTTCACAAGATGGCACTCACTCATGTACTTCAGGGAAGTCTCACAAAATGATATTCATTGCTTTTAACATTATTAATGCTTACACATTTCAAATTTAATTGTTTCCAAAATACAACAACTATGCTCAGAGTATAACTATGTTCACAGTATAACTAAGTTCACAGTATAACTAAGTTCACAGTATAACTATGTTCAGTGTAACTCCTGTAGAAATTTCACGTCAGATTATGCATCATGTTCTTAATCCTTCTCAAATCCTTGAAAAACCTCTTCAAATCATCCAAAACATTGTGGAATCTGCGTGCCAATTTTCCTGTGAGCATTGTTTGGTGGTGAGCAGGAAACGTGAAGTGAGTGGTTGACCTGTCCACCAACCTCACCCACACATACACAGTGAGTGGTTGACCTGTCCACCAACCTCACCCACACATACACAGTGTGGTTGACCTGTCCACCAACCTCACCCATACATACACAGAGTGGTTGACCTGTCCACCAACCTCACCCATACATACACAGAGTGGTTGACCTGTCCACCAACCTCACCCACACATACACAGTGTGGTTGACCTGTCCACCAACCTCACCCTCACATACACACAGTGGTTGACCTGTCCACCAACCTCACCCATACATACACAGTGTGGTTGACCTGTCCACCAACCTCACCCATACATACACAGAGTGGTTGACCTGTCCACCAACCTCACCCACACATACACAGTGTGGTTGACCTGTCCACCAACCTCACCCACACATACACAAGTGTGGTTGACCTGTCCACCAACCTCACCCTTTACATACACACAGTGGTTGACCTGTCCACCAACCTCACCCACACATACACAGAGTGGTTGACCTGTCTACCAACCTCACCCACACATACACAGTGTGGTTGACCTGTCCACCAACCTCACCCACACATACACAGTGGTTGACCTGTCCACCAACCACACCCACACATACACAGAGTGGTTGACCTGTCCACCAACCTCACCCACACATACACAGTGTGGTTGACCTATCCACCAACCTCACCCACACATACACACAGTAGTTGACCTATCCACCAACCTCACCCACACATACAGACAGTAGTTGACCTATCCACCAACCTCACCCACACATACACACAGTAGTTGACCTGTCCACTAACCTCACCCACACATACACAGACCACCAACAGGAGGGATGATGGAGCACACAGTGCCCGGGAGGGGTCATAACACCAGCTCAGGTCAACTCTGAACATGTGTCACCAAGAGATCCGCCTCGTCCCAAAAGCCTGTAAAATGACTCGTTGCTCAATTCCTGGTTAAATGTCAACTGGATGAAAACCAAATGATCAGTTTGTGAAGACATTCAATAGTTGACCCTTCCATGCCAACCCTGAGAGTTGACCTCATACTGAGGAGGTTGTTTATGGCGTCAAGGAGAAGAGGTTGCCAGTTAGCATCGTCTTGAACAGGTGGGTAGTTTGCTTCACCCAGAAGAGGGAGAACGGTGGCGTGTTGTGTTAGTACCTCAACCCTTAATCTTTCTAAATAGTTTCCTCTTGCACTAATATAGGTAACGAGTTTATCCCGGTTCCTGCCTTCATCTTATTACACAATAATGTATCCCATTACCAACCATTTATTGCATTACCAGCCATTATTATATTATCATCTATTACCCCAATGTTCTCACCTTCTCCCTCTATATTATATCCTCTCTCTCGCCATCACATCATGCTCTCTCTCTTTATCCTTTCATGCAACTCACTCTCTCTTCTCCCCCCCCCCTTCTCTCTCTCTCCTCCCCCCCCCCTTCTCTCTCCTCCCCCCCCCCCCTTCTCTCTCTCTCCCCCCCCCCCTTCTCTCTCTCTCCTCCCCCCCCCTCTCTCTCTCTCCTCTTCTCTCTCTCTCCTCCCCCCCCCCTCTCTCTCCTCTCCCCCCCCCCCTTCTCTCTCTCTCTCTCTCTCTCTCTCTCTCTCTCTCTCTCTCTCTCTCTCTCTCTCTCTCTCTCTCTTTCTGAAGATTTAAACCAATATCTAGCCCTGTGTTTACTAGTTGTGTTGTGTTTTTGCGGGGGTTGAGCTTTGCTCTTTCGGCCCGCCTCTCAACTCTCAATCAACTGTTTACTAACTACTACTTTTTTTTTCCCCACACCACACACACACACCCCAGGAAGCAGCCCGTGACAGCTGACTAACTCCCAGGTACCTATTTACTGCTAGGTAACAGGGGCACTTAGGGTGAAAGAAACTTTGCCCATTTTGTTTCTGCCTCGTGCGGGAATCGAACCCGCGCCACAGAATTACGAGTCCTGCGCGCTATCCACCAGGCTACGAGGCCCCTGTGATAGCAGTGAGAGACACAGGACACATCCGCCGACCATACAGTGGTGAGCCAGTGTGGGGACACAGGACACAATGTGGGGACATAGTGTGAGGACACAAAATAGTGTGGGGACACAGGATACAGTGTGTGCACACAGAATACGGTGTGGGGACACAGGATACAGTGTGTGGACACAGAATACGGTGTGGGGACACAGGATACAGTGTGTGGACACAGAATACGGTGTGGGGACACAGGATACAGTGTGTGGACACAGGATACAGTGTGGGGACACAGGATACAGTGTGGGGACACAGGATACAGTGTGGGGACACAGGATACAGTGTGGGGACACAGGACACAGTGTGGGGACACAGGACACAGTGTGGGGACACAGGATACAGTGTGGGGACACAGGACACAGTGTGGGGACACAGGACACAGTGTGGGGACACAGGATACAGTGTGGGGACACAGGATACAGTGTGGGGACACAGGACACAGTGTGGGGACACAGGACACAGTGTGGGGACACAGGATACAGTGTGGGGACACAGTGTGGGGACACAGGATACAGTGTGGACACTGTATCCTGTGTCCACACACTGTATCCTGTGTGTGGACACAGGATACAGTGTGTGGACACAGGATACAGTGTGTGGACACAGGATACAGTGTGTGGACACAGGATACAGTGTGGGGACACAGGACACAGTGTGGGGACACAGGATACAGTGTGAACACAGGATACAGTGTGTGGACACAGGATACAGTGTGAGGACACAGGATACAGTGTGTGGACACAGGATACAGTGTGGGGACACAGGATACAGTGTAGGGACACAGGATACAGTGTGGGGACACAGGACACAGTGTGGAGACACAGGATACAGTGTGTGGACACAGAATACAGTGTGGGGACACAGAATACAGTGTGGGGACACAGGATACAGTGTGCGGACACAGGATACAGTGTGGGGACACAGGATACAGTGTGGGGAAACAGTGTGGGGACACAGAATACGGTGTGGGGACACAGGATACAGTGTGTGGACACAGGATACAGTGTGGGGACACAGGATACAGTGTGGGGACACAGGATACAGTGTGGGGACACAGGATACAGTGTGGGGACACAGGATACAGTGTGTGGACACAGGATACAGTGTGGGGACACAGGATACAGTGTGGGGACACAGGACACAGTGTGGGGACATAGTGTGGGGACACAGGATACAGTGTGGGGACACAGAATACAGTGCGGGGACACAGGATACAGTGTGGGGACACAGGATACAGTGTGGGGACACAGAATACAGTGTGGGGACACAGAATACAGTGCGGGGACACAGGATACAGTGTGGGGACACAGGATACAGTGTGGGGACACAGGATACAGTGTGGGGACACAGGATACAGTGTGGGGACACAGGATACAGTGTGGGGACACAGGATACAGTGTGGGGACACAGGATACAGTGCGGGGACACAGGATGCAGTGTGGGGACGCAGGATACAGTGTGGGGACACAGGATACAGTGTGGGGACACAGAATACAGTGCGGGGACACAGGATACAGTGTGGGGACACAGAATACAGTGCGGGGACACAGGATACAGTGTTGGGACGCAGGATACAGTGTGGGGACACAGGATACAGTGTGGGGACACAGGATACAGTGTGTGGAAACAGTGTGGGGACACAGTGTGGGGACACAGTATGAGGACACAGGACACAGTGTGGGGGACACAGTGTGGGGACACAGGACACAGTGTGGGGGACACAGGGACACAGTACAGTGACACAGGACACAGTGTGGGGACACAGGACACAGTATGGGGACACAGGACACAGTGTGAGGACACAGACACAGTGTGGGGACACAGGACACAGTGTGGGGACACAGGACACAGTGTGGGGACACAGGACACAGTGTGGGGACACAGGACACAGTGTGGGGACACAGGACACAGTGTGGGGACACAGGATACAGTGTGGGGACACAGGACACAGTGTGGGGACACAGGACACAGTGTGGGGACACAGGACACAGTGTGGGGACACAGGATACAGTGGGGACACAGTGTGGGGACACAGGACACAGTGTGGGGACACAGTGTGGGGACACAGGACACAGTGTGGGGACACAGGACACAGTGTGGGGACACAGGACACAGTGTGGGGACACAGGACACAGTGTGGGACACAGGACACAGTATGGGGACACAGGACACAGTGTGGGGACACAGTGTGGGGACACAGTGTGGGGACACAGGACACAGTGTGGGGACACAGGACACAGTGTGGGGACACAGGACACAGTGTGGGGACACAGGACACAGTGTGGGGACACAGGACACAGTGTGGGGACACAGGACACAGTGTGGGGACACAGGACACAGTGTGGGGACACAGGACACAGTGTGGGGACACAGGACACAGTGTGGGGACACAGGACACAGTGTGGGGACACAGGACACAGTGTGGGGACACAGGACACAGTGTGGGGACACAGGACACAGTGTGGGGACACAGGACACAGTGTGGGGACACAGGACACAGTGTGGGGACACAGGACACAGTGTGGGGACACAGGACACAGTGTGGGGACACAGGACACAGTGTGGGGACACAGGACACAGTGTGGGGACACAGGACACAGTGTGGGGACACAGGACACAGTGTGGGGACACAGGACACAGTGTGGGGACACAGGACACAGTGTGGGGACACAGGACACAGTGTGGGGACACAGGACACAGTGTGGGGACACAGGACACAGTGTGGGGACACAGGACACAGTGTGGGGACACAGGACACAGTGTGGGGACACAGGACACAGTGTGGGGACACAGGACACAGTGTGGGGACACAGGACACAGTGTGGGGACACAGGACACAGTGTGGGGACACAGGACACAGTGTGGGGACACAGGACACAGTGTGGGGACACAGGACACAGTGTGGGGACACAGGACACAGTGTGGGGACACAGGACACAGTGTGGGGACACAGGACACAGTGTGGGGACACAGGATACAGTGTGGGGACACAGGACACAGTGGGGACACAGGACACAGTGTGGGGACACAGGACACAGTGTGGGGACACAGGATACAGTACAGTGGGGACACAGGATACAGTGTGGGGACACAGGACACAGTGTGGGGACACAGGACACAGTGTGGGGACACAGGACACAGTGTGGGGACACAGGACACAGTGTGGGGACACAGGACACAGTGTGGGGACACAGTGTGGGGACACACAGGATACAGTGTGGGGACACAGGATACAGTGTGGGGACACAGGACACAGTGTGGGGACACAGAATACAGTGCGGGGACACAGGACACAGTGTGGGGACACAGAATACAGTGCGGGGACACAGGACACAGTGTGGGGACACAGTGTGGGGACACAGGACACAGTGTGGGGACACATTGTGGGGACACAGGACACAGTGTGGGGACACAGGACACAGTGTGGGGACACAGGACACAGTATGGGGACACAGGACACAGTGTGGGGGACACAGGACACAGTGTGGGGACACAGGACACAGTGGGGACACAGGACACAGTGGGGACACAGGACACAGTGTGGGGACACAGGACACAGTGTGGGGACACAGGACACAGTGTGGGGACACAGGACACAGTGTGGGGACACAGGACACAGTGTGGGGACACAGGACACAGTGTGGGGACACAGGACACAGTGTGGGGACACAGGACACAGTGTGGGGACACAGGACACAGTGTGGGGACACAGGACACAGTGTGGGGACACAGGACACAGTGTGGGGACACAGGACACAGTGTGGGGACACAGGACACAGTGTGGGGACACAGGACACAGTGTGGGGACACAGGACACAGTGTGGGGACACAGGACACAGTGTGGGGACACAGGACACAGTGTGGGGACACAGGACACAGTGTGGGGACACAGGACACAGTGTGGGGACACAGGACACAGTGTGGGGACACAGGACACAGTGTGTGGGGACACAGGACACAGTGTGGGGACACAGGACACAGTGTGGGGACACAGGATACAGTGTGGGGACACAGGATACAGTGTGGGGACACAGGATACAGTGTGGGGACACAGGACACAGTGTGGGGACACAGGATACAGTGTGGGGACACAGGATACAGTGTGGGGACACAGGATACAGTGTGGGGACACAGGATACAGTGTGGGGACACAGGATACAGTGTGGGGACACAGGATACAGTGTGGGGACACAGTGTGGGGACACAGGATACAGTGTGTGGACACAGAATACAGTGTGGGGACACAGTGTGGGGACACAGGACACAGTGTGGGGACACAGGATACAGTGTGGGGACACAGGATACAGTGTGGGGACACAGGATACAGTGTGGGGACACAGGATACAGTGTGGGGACACAGTGTGGGGACACAGGATACAGTGTGGGGACACAGGACACAGTGTGGGGACACAGGACACAGTGTGGGGACACAGGATACAGTGTGGGGACACAGGATACAGTGTGGGGACACAGGACACAGTGTGGGGACACAGGACACAGTGTGGGGACACAGGACACAGTGTGGGGACACAGGACACAGTGTGGGGACACAGGACACAGTGTGGGGACACAGGACACAGTGTGGGGACACAGGATACAGTGTGGGGACACAGGATACAGTGTGGGGACACAGGACACAGTGTGGGGACACAGGATACAGTGTGGGGACACAGGATACAGTGTGGGGACACAGGACACAGTGTGGGGACACAGTGTGGGGACACAGGATACAGTGTGGGGACACAGGATACAGTGTGGGGACACAGGATACAGTGTGGGGACACAGGATACAGTGTGGGGACACAGGATACAGTGTGGGGACACAGGATACAGTGTGGGGACACAGGATACAGTGTGGGGACACAGGATACAGTGTGTGGACACAGGATACAGTGTGTGGACACAGGATACAGTGTGGGGACACAGTGTGGGGACACAGTGTGGGGGGACAGTGTGGGGACACAGGATACAGTGTGGGGACACAGGACACAGTGTGGGGACACAGGACACAGTGTGGGGAGACAGTGTGGGGACACAGGACACAGTGTGGGGACACAGGACACAGTGTGGGGACACAGGACACAGTGTGGGGACACAGGACACAGTGTGGGGACACAGGATACAGTGTGGGGACACAGGACACAGTGTGGGGACACAGGACACAGTGGGGACACAGGACACAGTGTGGGGACACAGGACACAGTGTGGGGACACAGGACACAGGACACAGTGTGGGGACACAGGACACAGTGTGGGGACACAGGACACAGTGTGGGGACACAGGACACAGTGTGGGGGGACACAGTGTGGGGACACAGGACACAGTGTGGGACACAGGACACAGTGTGGGGACACAGGACACAGTGTGGGGGGACACAGGACACAGTGTGGGGACACAGGACACAGTGTGGGGACACAGGACACAGTGTGGGGGGGACACAGTGTGGGACACAGGACACAGTGTGGGGACACAGGACACAGTGTGGGGACACAGGACACAGTGTGGGGACACAGGACACAGTGTGGGGGGACACAGTGTGGGGACACAGGTGTGGGGACACAGGACACAGTGTGGGGACACAGGACACAGTGTGGGGACACAGGTGTGGGGACACAGGACACAGTGTGGGGACACAGGACACAGTGTGGGGACACAGTGTGGGGACACAGGACACAGTGTGGGGACACAGGACACAGTGTGGGGACACAGGACACAGTGGGGACACAGGACACAGTGGACACAGGACACAGGACACAGTGTGGGGACACAGTGTGGGGACACAGGACACAGTGTGGGGACACAGGACACAGTGTGGGGGGACACAGTACAGTGGGGACACAGGACACAGTGTGGGGACACAGGACACAGTGTGGGGACACAGGACACAGTGTGGGGACACAGGACACAGTGTGGGGACACAGGACACAGTGTGGGGACACAGGACACACAGTGTGGGGACACAGGACACAGTGTGGGGACACAGGACACAGTGTGGGGACACAGGACACAGTGTGGGGACACAGGACACAGTGTGGGGACACAGGATACAGTGTGGGGACACAGGACACAGTGTGGGGACACAGGACACAGTGTGGGGACACAGGACACAGTGTGGGGACACAGGACACAGTGTGGGGACACAGGACACAGTGTGGGGACACAGGACACAGTGTGGGGACACAGGACACAGTGTGGGGACACAGGACACAGTGTGGGGACACAGTGTGGGGGGACACAGTGTGGGGACACAGTGTGGGGACACAGGACACAGTGTGGGGACACAGGACACAGTGTGGGGACACAGGACACAGTGTGGGGACACAGGACACAGTGTGGGGACACAGGACACAGTGTGGGGACACAGGACACAGTGTGGGGACACAGGACACAGTGTGGGGACACAGGATGGGGACACAGGACACAGTGTGGGGACACAGTGTGGGGACACACGACACAGTGTGGGGACACAGGACACAGTGTGGGGACACAGGACACAGTGTGGGGACACAGGACACAGTGTGGGGACACAGGACACAGTGTGGGGACACAGGACACAGTGTGGGGACACAGGACACAGTATGGGGGACACAGTATGGAGGGACACAGTATGGGGACACAGGACACTGTGTGGGGACACAGGATACAGTGTGGGGACACAGGACACAGTATGGGGACACAGGACACAGTGTGGGGACACAGGACACAGTATGGGGACACAGGACACAGTGTGGGGGACACAGTGTGGGGTCACAATAACCAGGACCAGCTCAGGGCCTGGCGCCGGCTCCCACACATGACACAGTAATGACCTCATAAAAGAGCCTTCCTGCAGGTCACGGGTGAAGGTCAACACCTCATAAGACTCCAGGTCATCCGGTCTTGAGTGTGTTGACCCTCACCGTGGCCTCTACCTCTACCTCTACCTCTACCTCTACCTCTACCTCTACCTCTACCTCTAGATCATCACATATTTTAGTTCAAAAGGTTTTTTCATCACCTAATTTCATATCATATTAGTAATTTTTTTATTTTTTTTTTATTTTGACGTTCAAACATGCATGTAAGTACAATAAAACCAGAACAAAAACAAGCAGAGCACAAAAGCACAAAAAACAAAAGTACAAAATAACAAAACACCGGCCAGAAGGGCCTACAACAACAACACAACAATAAGCCCAAACACAATGTAAGACAATACAGAAATGACAACAGTACAATACATAGCACCCAAACTCACACTCAACAAAAATAAACCCACAGCCACAAACCGGAGCACGCAGGAACCAGGAAAACAAACCCGCCCCCCACACACACACACGCACGCACGCACGCACGCACGCAATCCTCACCCCACATTCATGCTCACAATTGTAAACACCACCACAACACACAGCAAACAAAAAAACACGGGATAAGAAGACATTACATAGACGAAGGCAAATACTTCTCAGGGAAATCACCCCAAGGATACTTCCTCTTATAGGCCTCCCATATCAAATACTCCATGTCGGTAGGGGAACGATCCCCCTGCACCTGAGAGGCCAGCATGAACTCGGGAATCACCAAATCAGGCGGAAACGGCCGCTCCCGAAGCTGGGCGACGCAAGTCACATAACGCGTGAGGGGAGGGCGAAACACACCCTCCGTGAGAGCAGAAGACACCAAAGAAGCGGACGGAGGCCGCCGGACGTTCAGGAGAAGAAGGCGAAGGCAGCCGAGACGAAGGCGAAGGCAGCCGAGACGAAGGCAGCCGAGACGAAGGCAGCCGAGACGAAGGCAGCCGAGACGAAGGCGAAGGCAGCCAAGACGAAGGCGAAGGCAGCCGAGACGAAGGCGAAGGCAGCCGAGACGAAGGCGAAGGCAGCCGAGACGAAGGCGAAGGCAGCCGAGGCGAAGGCAGCCGAGACGAAGGCAGCCGAGACGAAGGCGAAGGCAGCCGAGACGAAGGCGAAGGCAGCCGAGACGAAGGCGAAGGCAGCCGAGACGAAGGCGATGGTCGTCGAGACGGTAACACCATCTCCGACACCGCAGGAGAAACAGAAGAGACGGCCGGAGAAGGGAGAGGCGGCAAGACGGCCGCTGAGGAAACAGGGAACGAGGAAGAGGGCACAGAACCCCCAGAGCGAGCAGCCATTTTCAACAGCACCACTAGGTCACCACGATCACCATGAACCCCATCAGCAACCATCCCCCACTGTGGAAAACCCTCTGCAGAAGAAAGAACAGAAGTTAAACGTGAGCCACAGCCATCCGCAGTCGGAGGCACATGGACCTCAGCCACCACCGTCTCAGGAGAGAGTGACGCTTCCGGAACCTCCCCGTCGACATCGCAAGACGCACAGTCGCTGAATTCCCCCACATCCGCCAAGGCAGAAGAGGAACGACGAGAACGCTTAAGCACCGGCTGCACACCATCAGAGCCAGATGCAGAGCCAGAAACACAGGCAAAATGGGCCGGGCGCACAGACACTCGACGCAGAACGGCAGCAGCTTCAACCGCAGGGGAAACTGGGCCTCACATAGCAGGAGAGCCCACAGCCACCCCCAGCATCTTCCACAGCTGTGACAAGACGAGGGCGCAGGGCGAGGCATAGCAGCAGGAGACGAAGAAGAAGACGTCGACGCCTCGGAGAGACCACCCGGAACACCCACGGGAGCAGCTGGAACAGCGATATGAACAGGAAGACCATCCGACGGCACTGCAACACCCGGAGGAGTGGCCACAACATCCAGAGGATTGCTGGGTGATGCAGCGGGAGCCGCATCAGCTAACGGGACGTCCACAGCATCACCCATGGAATCCTCCCCCACAGGGAGCAGAGGGAAATCCTCCTCCTGGAACAGGTTCACCGGAGGGACCGCAGCCCCAGAACACCCGGCAGCCTGATTCCCCAACAGGCCACACCGAAAACATGTTCGGGGTTGACGGACATACTACCCCAGAAGCCAGACTGAAGAAGGAATATCCGACCTGAGGCGCATCCCTAGGGTACGAACGTTCATATGCATACCCTTATACCTCCCCGAGAACAGCGTGTTCACCCGCATACTGACGACAGCGCCAAACCACTGGAAGTAATGCTGGAGTAGGTCCTCGGGAAACTCCAAGGGCACCCCATGCAGTCACATTCGTCAGGGCACCACTACGGTCCATAATGGACACAAAGCCGGCAGCAACAAGGAACGCCCCTCATATCGTCGGAGGAACTCACGGTACACCACCTCCCTCACAAAGTTGATAATAACTCGGTGAGCAGTTACCAGCTCAACACCGTAGACATCATCCACCAGGACACGGAGAATGTCACACATGACACGCTCTACTGCAGGGTAACCAGCACGGCCTGTAAACTTCAGGCCCATGGAGTTCACTCTCACAACAGGGGCAAGATGGCCTCCCATCGCAAGCGTGCCATGTCAACACCAGCCAGGCAGGCAACTTTTAACTGCCATGACATGTATAGTGCTTCGCTGATTTCTAATCTTCTGTATAATTGCATCTGTCGATTATTTCAGTGTTTGTCAAGTTATCTCTGGTGATGATCTGGATGCGTGTTGAAATTACATGTTCTTTGGTGGAGTTTTCATGTTTGTGCATTGCCAGATGCCTTGTAAGACGCGTTGCTTTCTTGCCTATAAACTGCCCTTGAAAACTAAATTTGGATAAGTTCCTTTTTCAACTTCTTTCTTACGTGAAGAACATAAGATATATAGAGATGATTCGTGCTAGAACTAATCATCTCGCTCTTTCTGTCATACAACACACATATTATATATACATGTATGTATAATGCAGTGACTTGAACTAGCGACCTGCTGATTCCCAGACGTCTGGCAAAATGATTTTAATTGATGTATCACGCTACTGTGATTTAATTGATGTATCATGCCACTGTGATTTCATTGATGTATCACGCCACTGTGATTTCATTGATGTATCACGCCACTGTGATTTCATTGTGATATGTGTACAAGTTTTTTTACTAATACAACATGTGGCACTACGATAGGTGACCACTTGGAAGATGTAGATTTTAAGTAATTCTCGAAGAACCCTTCGAAGACCACCAAACAGACGATGTATGGGAGGACCACGATACAGACGGTGTATGGGAGGACCATGATACAGACGGTGTTTGGGAGGACCGCCAAACAGACGGTGTATGGGAGGATCATGATACAGACGGTGTATGGGAGGACCATGATACAGACGGTGTATGGGAGGACCATGATACAGACGGTGTATGGGAGGACCATGATACAGACGGTGTATGGGAGGACCATGATACAGACGGTGTATGGGAGGACCATGATACAGACGGTGTATGGGAGGACCATGATACAGACGGTGTATGGGAGGACCATGATACAGACGGTGTATGGGAGGACCATGATACAGACGGTGTATGGGAGGACCATGATACAGACGGTGTATGGGAGGACCATGATACAGACGGTGTATGGGAGGACCATGATACAGACGGTGTATGGGAGGACCATGATACAGACGGTGTATGGGAGGACCATGATACAGACGGTGTATGGGAGGACCATGATACAGACGGTGTATGGGAGGACCAACATACAGGTCATGGAGGACTGAGGGCCACACAGCCACAACAACACCCTCACTATCACCACAGGACAGTAACCAGGTAGAGGGTGTGTGATTAACTAAGATAATTAACCAGATGAGCTTCTTCCCGTGACACTGTGACCTTGACCCGGGTCATTGTCTGGTGATATTATGACCTGAATCTTAGACATTTCCTGAGGATATTGTGATCACAACTTTAGTTTGTCTTCCACTTAAAAAATACTAGTCATGCTGTGAATACCTTCGTTTCAATGTCGTTCTCTCAGGCTGTTGTGGTCAAAGACACTTAGTCAATTCTTCTGACTATGAATTTTTGTGTATATTTCAATGGCATTTTGAGTGTGCTTTGAATTGTTTTTATTACGTCTACTTTCTTAACATTAATTGCTGACGAACAGTCATGCAGTGAATGATACTGAACGTACTGAAGGATACTGAAGGATACTCTACCTTTGTCTCTTATCCTCCTACGTTCTTGAATTTCCATCTCTGTTGCATTCGTTACTCCCCTTCCCTTCCCCTCCCCCTCCCCCCCCCCCCCAAGCACAGCAATGTCGCTGGACAGACAAAAACATTAAGGGTTCTCACCCCATTTTCCAACACGTGACTCTGTAATTAGAGCCAGAACTCTGCAGTGTAGAAGAGTTCAGTGACGAACATGACACACATTTGTGAGTCCGCCGCGTCCTCCAGGTTCCAGTTAACAGTGGTGGCCAGTGGTGGCCAGTGGTGGCCAGTGGGTGGCGGCCAGGGGCCAGCGGTGCCTAGTGGTACCAGTGGTGGCCAGTGGCGGCCAGTGGCGGCCAGTGGCGGCCAGTGGCGGCCAGTGGCGGGAACTGGAACTGGCTGTGTGGTCTGGAGTCAGAGGCCGCGTAGTCTGGTAACACCCGATGCTTTTATCGACTCTCCACATTACCCGGGAATATTTAACGCCGCTTCTGGAAAGTGAGGATAAAACTCGGTAGCTATTTCTGGCGTGTGTTCTCCCGGCACATATTGGTTTATGAAAAAGTGCGGGAAATTCTGTAACGTTTTGGAAAATTTGGGAAAGTAAGCAACTGTATTTACAGGATTATAGAGAGCGGAGGGGAATTATAGGACTACTTTAAATGATCACCAACTATCTCGCCGGCGGTGTTTTACTGTGGGGAAGATTGATCGTTTGATGAAGATTAAGCCACCCAAGAGGTGGTTTACGGTGGTGGTGGTGGTGTTGTGGAGTGAATGTGATCTTTGGTCGTGAAGTGTTATACTGTGTGCTGAGCTGGCATTTATATCGTCAGTCCTTACTATGTGGCTGCTATAATGGGGAGGATACTGTTGGACAGTGTTGATGAGGGGCGTCCAGCTGCTGGACAGTGTTGATGAGGGCGTCCAGCTGCTGGACAGTGTTGATGAGGGCGTCCAGCTGCTGGACAGTGTTGACGAGGGCGGTCCAGCTGCTGGACAGTGTTGATGAGGGCGTCCAGCTGCTGGACAGTGTTGATGAGGGCGTCCAGCTGCTGGACAGTGTTGATGAGGGCGTCCAGCTGCTGGACAGTGTTGATGAGGGCGTCCAGCTGCTGGACAGTGTTGATGAGGGCGTCCAGCTGCTGGACAGTGTTGATGAGGGCGTCCAGCTGCTGGACAGTGTTGATGAGGGCGTCCAGCTGCTGGACAGTGTTGATGAGGGCGTCCAGCTGCTGGACAGTGTTGATGAGGGCGTCCAGCTGCTGGACAGTATTGATGAGGGGCGTCCAGCTGCTGGACAGTTGTTGATGAGGCGTCCAGCTGCTGGACAGTGTTGATGAGGGGCGTCCAGCTGCTGGACAGTGTTGATGAGGGCGTCCAGCTGCTGGACAGTGGACAGTGTTGATGAGGGGCGTCCAGCTGCTGGACAGTGTTGATGAGGGGCGTCCAGCTGCTGGACTGATGAGGGGCGTCCAGCTGCTGGACAGTGCTGATGAGGGGCGTCCAGCTGCTGGACAGCTGTTGATGAGGGGCGTCCAGCTGCTGGACTGATGAGGGGCGTCCCAGCTGCTGGACAGTGTTGATGAGGGGCGTCCAGCTGCTGGACAGTGTTGATGAGGGGCGTCCAGCTGCTGGACAGTTTTGATGAGGGGCGTCCAGCTGCTGGACAGTGTTGATGAGGGGCGTCCAGCTGCTGGACAGTGTTGATGAGGGGCGTCCAGCTGCTGGACAGTGTTGATGAGGGGCGTCCAGCTGCTGGACAGTGTTGATGAGGGGCGTCCAGCTGCTGGACAGTGTTGATGAGGGGCGTCCAGCTGCTGGACAGTGTTGATGAGGGGCGTCCAGCTGCTGGACAGTGTTGATGAGGGCGTCCAGCTGCTGGACAGTGTTGATGAGGGGCGTCCAGCTGCTGGACAGTGTTGACAGTGTTGATGAGGGGCGTCCAGCTGCTGGACAGTGTTGATGAGGGGCGTCCAGCTGCTGGACAGTGTTGATGAGGGGCGTCCAGCTGCTGGACAGTATTGATGAGGGGCGTCCAGCTGCTGGACAGTATTGATGAGGGGCGTCCAGCTGCTGGACAGTATTGATGAGGGGCGTCCAGCTGCTGGACAGTATTGATGAGGGGCGTCCAGCTGCTGGACAGTATTGATGAGGGCGTCCAGCTGCTGGACAGTGTTGATGAGGGCGTCCAGCTGCTGGACAGTGTTGATGAGGGGCGTCCAGCTGCTGGACAGTGTTGATGAGCGTGCTGGACAGTGTTGATGAGGGGCGTCCAGCTGCTGGACAGTGTTGATGAGGGGCGTCCAGCTGCTGGACAGTGTTGATGAGGGGCGTCCAGCTGCTGGACAGTGTTGATGAGGGGCGTCCAGCTGCTGGACAGTGTTGATGAGGGGCGTCCAGCTGCTGGACAGTGTTGATGAGGGGCGTCCAGCTGCTGGACAGTGTTGATGAGGGGCGTCCAGCTGCTGGACAGTGTTGATGAGGGGCGTCCAGCTGCTGGACAGTGTTGATGAGGGGCGTCCAGCTGCTGGACAGTGTTGATGAGGGGCGTCCATCTGCTGGACAGTATGATGTTGGACATGAGGGCGTCCAGCTGCTGGAGTGTGCGTCCAGCTGCTGTTGATGAGGGGCGTCCAGCTGCTGGACAGTGTTCATGAGGGGCGTCCAGCTGCTGGACAGTGTTGATGAGGGGCGTCCAGCTGCTGGACAGTGTTCATGAGGGGCGTCCAGCTGCTGGACAGTGTTCATGAGGGGCGTCCAGCTGCTGGACGTCCAGCTGCTGGACAGTGTTGATGAGGGTGGTCCAGCTGCTGGACAGTATTGATGAGGGGCGTCCAGCTGCTGGACAGTATTGATGAGGGGCGTCCAGCTGCTGGACAGTATTGATGAGGGGCGTCCAGCTGCTGGACAGTATTGATGAGGGGCGTCCAGCTGCTGGACAGTATTGATGAGGGGCGTCCAGCTGCTGGACAGTATTGATGAGGGGCGTCCAGCTGCTGGACAGTATTGATGAGGGGCGTCCAGCTGCTGGACAGTATTGGTGAGGGGCGTCCAGCTGCTGGACAGTATTGGTGAGGGGCGTCCAGCTGCTGGACAGTATTGGTGAGGGGCGTCCAGCTGCTGGACAGTATTGGTGAGGGGCGTCCAGCTGCTGGACAGTATTGGTGAGGGGCGTCCAGCTGCTGGAGAGTATTGGTGAGGGGCGTCCAGCTGCTGGAGAGTATTGATGAGGGGCGTCCAGCTGCTGGAGAGCATTGGTGAGGGGCGTCCAGCTGCTGGAGAGCATTGGTGAGGGGCGTCCAGCTGCTGGACAGCGTTGATGAGTGGGGGCGTCCAGCTGCTGGAGAGTATTGATGAGGGGCGTCCAGCTGCTGGAGAGTATTGATGAGGGGCGTCCAGCTGCTGGAGAGTATTGATGAGGGGCGTCCAGCTGCTGGACAGCGTTGATGAGGGGTGTCCAGCTGCTGGACAGCGTTGATGAGGGGGGTCCAGCTGCTGGACAGCGTTGATGAGGGGCGTCCAGCTGCTGGACAGTATTGATGAGGG
Organism: Procambarus clarkii; assembly: GCF_020424385.1. NCBI lineage: Eukaryota > Metazoa > Arthropoda > Malacostraca > Decapoda > Cambaridae > Procambarus > Procambarus clarkii. Next base: position 33,696 of record NW_025573598.1, read on the forward strand.
GTGTCCAGCTGCTGGACAGTATTGATGAGGGGCGTCCAGCTGCTGGACAGCGTTGATGAGGGGCGTCCAGCTGCTGGACAGCGTTGATGAGGGGTGTCCAGCTGCTGGACAGCGTTGATGAGGGGTGTCCAGCTGCTGGACAGCGTTGATGAGGGGTGTCCAGCTGCTGGACAGCGTTGATGAGGGGTGTCCAGCTGCTGGACAGCGTTGATGAGGGGTGTCCAGCTGCTGGACAGTATTGATGAGGGGTGTCCAGCTGCTGGACAGCGTTGATGAGGGGTGTCCAGCTGCTGGACAGCGTTGATGAGGGGTGTCCAGCTGCTGGACAGCGTTGATGAGGGGTGTCCAGCTGCTGGACAGCGTTGATGAGGGGTGTCCAGCTGCTGGACAGCGTTGATGAGGGGTGTCCAGCTGCTGGACAGTATTGATGAGGGGTGTCCAGCTGCTGGACAGTATTGATGAGGGGTGTCCAGCTGCTGGACAGTATTGATGAGGGGTGTCCAGCTGCTGGACAGTATTGATGAGGGGTGTCCAGCTGCTGGACAGTATTGATGAGGGGTGTCCAGCTGCTGGACAGTATTGATGAGGGGTGTCCAGCTGCTGGACAGTATTGATGAGGGGTGTCCAGCTGCTGGACAGTATTGATGAGGGGTGTCCAGCTGCTGGACAGTATTGATGAGGGGTGTCCAGCTGCTGGACAGTATTGATGGAGAGTATTGATGAGGGGTGTCCAGCTGCTGGACAGTATTGATGAGGGGTGTCCAGCTGCTGGACAGTATTGATGAGGGGTGTCCAGCTGCTGGACAGTATTGATGAGGGGTGTCCCAGCTGCTGGACAGTATTGATGAGGGGTGTCCCGCTGCTGGACAGTATTGATGAGGGGTGTCCCGCTGCTGGACAGTATTGATGAGGGGTGTCCCGCTGCTGGACAGTATTGATGAGGGGTGTCCAGCTGCTGGACAGTATTGATGAGGGGTGTCCCGCTGCTGGACAGTATTGATGAGGGGTGTCCCGCTGCTGGACAGTATTGATGTCCAGCTGCTGGACAGTATTGATGAGGGGCGTCCAGCTGCTGGACAGTATTGATGAGGGGTGTCCCGCTGCTGGACAGTATTGATGAGGGGTGTCCCGCTGCTGGACAGTATTGATGAGGGGTGTCCCGCTGCTGGACAGTATTGATGAGGGGTGTCCCGCTGCTGGACAGTATTGATGAGGGGCGTCCAGCTGCTGGACAGTATTGATGAGGGGTGTCCAGCTGCTGGACAGTATTGATGAGGGGTGTCCCGCTGCTGGACAGTATTGATGAGGGGTGTCCAGCTGCTGGACAGTATTGATGAGGGGTGTCCAGCTGCTGGACAGTATTGATGAGGGGTGTCCAGCTGCTGGACAGTATTGATGAGGGGTGTCCAGCTGCTGGACAGTATTGATGAGGGGTGTCCAGCTGCTGGACAGTATTGATGAGGGGTGTCCAGCTGCTGGACAGTATTGATGAGGGGTGTCCAGCTGCTGGACAGTATTGATGAGGGGTGTCCAGCTGCTGGACAGTATTGATGAGGGGTGTCCAGCTGCTGGACAGTATTGATGAGGGGTGTCCAGCTGCTGGACAGTATTGATGAGGGGTGTCCAGCTGCTGGACAGTATTGATGAGGGGTGTCCAGCTGCTGGACAGTATTGATGAGGGGTGTCCAGCTGCTGGACAGTATTGATGAGGGGTGTCCAGCTGCTGGACAGTATTGATGAGGGGTGTCCAGCTGCTGGACAGTATTGATGAGGGGTGTCCAGCTGCTGGACAGTATTGATGAGGGGTGTCCAGCTGCTGGACAGTATTGATGAGGGGTGTCCAGCTGCTGGACAGTATTGATGAGGGGTGTCCAGCTGCTGGACAGTATTGATGAGGGGTGTCCAGCTGCTGGACAGTATTGATGAGGGGTGTCCAGCTGCTGGACAGTATTGATGAGGGGTGTCCAGCTGCTGGACAGTATTGATGAGGGGTGTCCAGCTGCTGGACAGTATTGATGAGGGGTGTCCAGCTGCTGGACAGTATTGATGAGGGGTGTCCAGCTGCTGGACAGTATTGATGAGGGGTGTCCAGCTGCTGGACAGTATTGATGAGGGGTGTCCAGCTGCTGGACAGTATTGATGAGGGGTGTCCAGCTGCTGGACAGTATTGATGAGGGGTGTCCAGCTGCTGGACAGTATTGATGAGGGGTGTCCAGCTGCTGGACAGTATTGATGAGGGGTCCAGTCCAGCTGCTGGACAGTATTGATGAGGGGGGTGTCCAGCTGCTGGACAGTATGATGAGGGGTGTCCAGCTGCTGGACAGTATTGATGAGGGGTGTCCAGCTGCTGGACAGTATTGATGAGGGGTGTCCAGCTGCTGGACAGTATTGATGAGGGGTGTCCAGCTGCTGGACAGTATTGATGAGGGGTGTCCAGCTGCTGGACAGTATTGATGAGGGGTGTCCAGCTGCTGGACAGTATTGATGAGGGGTGTCCAGCTGCTGGACAGTATTGATGAGGGGTGTCCAGCTGCTGGACAGTATTGATGAGGGGTGTCCAGCTGCTGGACAGTATTGATGAGGGGGGTGCCAGCTGCTGGACAGTATTGATGAGGGGTGTCCAGCTGCTGGACAGTATTGATGAGGGGTGTCCAGCTGCTGGACAGTATTGATGAGGGGTGTCCAGCTGCTGGACAGTATTGATGAGGGGTGTCCAGCTGCTGGACAGTATTGATGAGGGGTGTCCAGCTGCTGGACAGTATTGGGTGAGGGGTGTCCAGCTGCTGGACAGTATTGATGAGGGGTGTCCCTGCTGGACAGTATTGATTGAGGGGTGTCCAGCTGCTGGACAGTATTGGTGAGCTGGTGTCCAGCTGCTGGACAGTATTGGTGAGGGTGTCCAGGCTGCTGGACTGTATTGATGAGGGGCGTCCAGCTCCTGGACAGTATTGGTGAGGGCGTCCAGCTGCTGGACAGTATTGGTGAGGGCGTCCAGCTGCTGGACAGTATTGGTGAGGGCGTCCAGCTGCTGGACAGTATTGGTGAGGGCGTCCAGCTGCTGGACAGTATTGGTGAGGGCGTCCAGCTGCTGGACAGTATTGGTGAGGGCGTCCAGCTGCTGGACAGTATTGACCAGAAGAGTGACAGTGTTGATGGCTTCAGGCTGGTTACTGCAAGGTTCTGGGACTCTTAAAGCTCTTCTAAGGTCGTTGGTTGCTTCACATTCCAGGAGATAGTGAAGTAGTGACTTTCTGTGACTGGCAGAAGATACACTCCCACTCTGTGGCTTCACCAGTCTCCCAGTTGCTTCTGTGACCCAGACGTAGTCTATATAACACAACTGTTATTTCCCTGGGGATTCCTTTGGGATATTTAACCTGTCTAACTTGGTGGCCAGAAGATACCATATTGTAGAGTGCGAACCTTCTGGGAAGTGGGCAGACCTGCCTTTTGTGGTGTGTCTCCTCTCTCAGCAGACACCACCACCCCTTTGTGATGTGTCTGCTCCCTCAGCAGACACACCACCCCTTTGTGATGTGTCTGCTCCTTCAGCAGACACACCCCCCTTTGTGGCGTGTCTTCTCTCTCTCAGCAGGCACACTATCCCCTTTGTGTTGTGTCTGCTCTCTCAGCACACACACTACCACCTTTGTGATGAGTCCGCTCTCTCAGCAGACACACAACTCATTTGTAATGTGTCTGCTCTCTCTGCAGACACACTACCCCTTTGTGATATGTCTGCTCCCTCAGCAGACACACCACCATTTTGTGACGTGTCTGCTCTCTCAGCAGACACACTACCCCACTGTGATGTGTCTGCTCTCTCAGCAGATACACGATCTCTTTGCGACGTGTCTGCTCCCTCAGCAGACACACTACCCCATTGTGATGTGTCTGCTCCCTCAGCAGACACACTACCCCTTTGTGACGTGTCTGCTCTCTCAGCAGACACACTACCACCTTTGTGATGTGTGTGCTCCCTCAGCAGTCACACCTCCCTTTTGTGATGTGTCTGCTCCCTCAGCAGACACACTACCCCCTTTGTGACGTGTCTGCTCCCTCAGCAGACACACCACCCATTTGTGACGTGTCTGCTCCCTCAGCAGACACACCACCCATTTGTGATGTGTCTGCTCTCTCAGCAGACACACTACCCCTTTGTGATGTGTCTGCTCCCTCAGCAGACACACTACCCCTTTGTGATGTGTCTGCTCTCTCAGCAGACACACTACCCCCTTTGTGACGTGTCTGCTCCCTCAGCAGACACACCACCCCTTTGTGATGTGTCTGCTCCCTCAGCAGACACACCACCCATTTGTGATGTGTCTGCTCCCTCAGCAGACACACCACCCCTTTGTGATGTGTCTGCTCCCTCAGCAGACACACCACCCCTTTGTGATGTGTCTGCTCCCTCAGCAGACACACCACCCCTTTGTGATGTGTCTGCTCTCTCAGCAGACACACCACCCCTTTGTGATGTGTCTGCTCTCTCAGCAGACACACTACCCCTTTGTGACGTGTCTGATCCCTCAGCAGACACACCACCCATTTGTGACGTGTCTGCTCCCTCAGCAGACACACCACCCATTTGAGATGTGTCTGCTCTCTCAGCAGACACACCACCCATTTGTGATGTGTCTGCTCTCTCAGCAGACACACTACCCTTTGTGACGTGTCTGATCCCTCAGCAGACACACCACCTGGTGATAGTAGAGTCCAGGTGAACTGTACCAGATTAAAGGTTGTGTGTGCTGAGCCTGGACTTAGGCCGGGAGCCTCGACCCCCAGTACATTATATGTGCTGTCTGGGTGTTGATGACAGTACATTATATGTGGTGTCTGGGTGTTGATGACAGTACATTATATGTGGTGTCTGGGTGTTGATGACAGTACATTATATGTGGTGTCTGGGTGTTGATGACAGTACATTATATGTGGTGTCTGGGTGTTGATGACAGTACATTATATGTGGTGTCTGGGTGTTGATGACAGTACATTATATGTGGTGTCTGGGTGTTGATGACAGGTTAGTGTGAGGGAGACGGGGTCATGTACCACCACTCTCTTCTTGACGACATCTTGAGATGATTTCGGGGCTTAGCGTCCCCGCGGCCCGGTCCTCGACCAGGCCTCCGTTTTGTTACACACCCCCAGGAAGCAGCCCGTAGCAGCTGTCTAGCTCCCAGGTACCTATTTACTGCTAGGTGAACAGAGGCACGAGGGTTAAAGAAACTCTACTCATTTGTTTCCGGCTCCGCCGGGGATTGAACCCGGGACGTTAGGACTACGAGTCCCGAGCGCTGACCACTGAGCCGTCAGGTGGCCTTAGTTACATGCCACTATGGCATGTAACATGCTCTTGATTATTAATGTATGTACTATAATGGTCTGTACTAGTCAGGGGCGCCTCACAGCTGGCTGGACAGCGATACGGATTCGTAGTCCTGAGGTTCCGGGTTCGATCCCCGGTGGAGGCACGTACACGCTCAGAGGAACACAAGAACAATGACAATTGTAAAAGGTTTAGTGCCCCATCGAGGGGACACCTAGTTAACACAATGTGACTAATTCATGTCTAACCTTCACTGACGCAGCCCAGTGACCCCCCCTCCCCCCCACACACGTCTATATCATGTTACACAGTAATGTGTTCTAAACCACTGACCTTATTTCCACGTCAATATTTACCAAAGTGTTTTCAGAGTCTGAAACTCCGAACACACTATTTCTGGTTCTGTTTACCTGTTCCTATATTTGACCGCTTAATAATATGCCCTTTGCTATACTTTTCCATCCGTTTGTGTTCCCCATTACCTTGTGTTTGTCTTGCTGGAGAATGTTGTGTTGTTGTGGGGCCGTGAGTGGTGGTGGTGGTGCCGAGGGTGAGAGGTGGTGGTGGTGGTGCCGAGGGTGAGAGGTGGTGGTGGTGGTGTTGCCGAGGGTGAGAGGCGGTGGTGGTGGTGCCGAGGGTGAGAGGCGGTGGTGGTGGTGCCGAGGGTGAGTGGGGCGGTGGTGGTGGTGCCGAGGGTGAGTGGTGGTGGTGGTGCCGAGGGTGAGAGGTGGTGGTGGTGGTGCCGAGGGTGAGAGGTGGTGGTGGTGGTGGTGCCGAGGGTGAGAGGTGGTGGTGGTGCGAGGGTGGTGGTGGTGCCGAGGGTGAGTGGTGGTGGTGGGGTGGTGGTGCCGAGGGTGAGAGGTGGTGGTGTGGTGCCGAGGGTGAGAGGTGGTGGTGGTGGTGCCGAGGGTGAGAGGTGGTGGTGGTGGTGGTGCCGAGGGTGAGAGGCGGTGGTGGTGGTGCCGAGGGTGAGAGGCGGTGGTGGTGCCGTGGGTGAGAGGCGGTGGTGGTGGTGGTGCCGAGGGTGAGAGGTGGTGGTGGTGTTGCCGAGGGTGAGAGGTGGTGGTGGTGGTGAGTGGTGGTGTTGGGGTGAGAGGCGGTGGTGGTGCCGAGGGTGAGAGGTGGGAGGTGGTGGTGGTGGTGCCGAGGGTGAGAGGCAATGGTGGTGGTGGTGCCGAGGGTGAGAGGTGGTGGTGGTGCCGAGGGTGAGAGGCGGTGGTGGTGGTGCCGAGGGTGAGAGGCGGTGGTGGTGGTGGTGCCGAGGGTGAGAGGCAATGGTGGTGGTGGTGCCGAGGGTGAGAGGCAATGGTGGTGGTGGTGCCGAGGGTGAGAGGCGGTGGTGGTGGTGTTGCCGAGGGTGAGAGGCGGTGGTGGTGCCGAGGGTGAGAGGCGGTGGTGGTGGTGCCGAGGGTGAGAGGCGGTGGTGGTGGCCGCCGAGGGTGTGGGAGGTGGTGGTGGTGGTGCCGAGGGTGAGAGGCGGTGGTGGTGGTGCCGAGGGTGAGAGGTGGGGTGGTGGTGTGCCGAGGGTGAGAGGTGGTGGTGGTGGTGCCGAGGGTGAGGGGGAGGTGGTGGTGCCGAGGGTGAGAGGTGGTGGTGGTGGTGCCGAGGGTGAGAGGCGGTGGTGGTGTTGCCGAGGGTGAGAGGTGGCGGTGGTGGTGTTGCCGAGGGTGAGAGGTGGTGGTGGTGCCGAGGGTGAGAGGTGGTGGTGGTGGTGCCGAGGGTGAGAGGTGGGTGGTGGTGGTGCCGAGGGTGAGAGGTGGTGGTGGTGGTGCCGAGGGTGAGAGGTGGTGGTGGTGGTGCCGAGGGTGAGAGGTGGTGGTGGTGGTGCCGAGGGTGAGAGGTGGTGGTGGTGGTGCCGAGGGTGAGAGGCGGTGGTGGTGGTGCCGAGGGTGAGAGGTGGTGGTGGTGGTGCCGCCGAGGGTGAGAGGTGTGGTGTTGTGGGTGGTGCCGAGGGTGAGAGGTGGTGGTGGTGGTGCCGAGGGTGAGAGGTGGTGGTGGTGGTGCCGAGGGTGAGTGGTGGTGGTGGTGGTGCCGAGGGTGGTTGGGTGGTGGTGGTGGTGCCGAGGGTGAGAGGCGGTGGTGGTGGTGCCGAGGGTGAGAGGTGGTGGTGGTAGGTGCCGAGGGTGAGTGGTGGTGGTGGTGCCGAGGGTGAGAGGTGGTGGTGGTGGTGCCGAGGTGTGAGAGGCGGTGGTGGTGGTGCCGAGGGTGAGAGGTGGTGGTGGTGGTGCCGAGGGTGAGAGGCGGTGGTGGTGGTGCCGAGGGTGAGAGGTGGTGGTGGTGGTGCCGAGTGGTGGGGTGAGTGGTGGTGGTGGTGGTGGTGCCGAGGGTGAGAGGCGGTGGTGGTGGTGGTGCCGAGGGTGAGAGGTGGTGGATGGGAGGAGGGCGGTGAGAGGTGGTGGTGGTGCCGAGGGTGAGAGGCGGTGGTGGTGGTGGTGCCGAGGTGAGAGGCGGTGGGGGTGGTGGTGCCGAGGGTGAGAGGTGGTGGTGGTGGTGCCGAGGGTGAGAGGCGGTGGTGGTGTTGCCGAGGGTGAGAGGCGGTGGTGGTGTTGCCGAGGGTGAGAGGCGGTGGTGGTGTTGCCGAGGGTGAGAGGCGGTGGTGGTGTTGCCGAGGGTGAGAGGCGGTGGTGGTGTTGCCGAGGGTGAGAGGCGGTGGTGGTGGTTGCCGAGGGTGAGAGGTGGTGGTGGTGGTGCCGAGGGTGAGAGGCGGTGGTGTTGCCGAGGGTGAGAGGCGGTGGTGGTGCCGAGGGTGAGAGGTGGTGGTGTTGCCGAGGGTGAGAGGCGGTGGTGGTGTTGCCGAGGGTGAGAGGCGGTGGTGGTGGTTGCCGAGGGTGAGAGGGGGTGGTGGTGGTGGTGCCGAGGGTGAGAGGCGGTGGTGGTGGTGGTGCCGAGGGTGAGAGGCGGTGGTGGTGGTTGCCGAGGGTGAGAGGCGGTGGTGGTGTTGAGGGTGAGAGGTGGTGGTGAGTGGTGTTGCCGAGGGTGAGAGGTGGTGGTGGTGGTGGTGCCGAGGGTGAGAGGTGGTGGTGGTGTTGCCGAGGGTGAGAGGCGGTGGTGGTGTTGCCGAGGGTGAGAGGCGGTGGTGGTGTTGCCGAGGGTGAGAGGCGGTGGTGGTGTTGCCGAGGGTGAGAGGCGGTGGTGGTGTTGCCGAGGGTGAGAGGCGGTGGTGGTGGTGTTGCCGAGGGTGAGAGGTGGTGGTGGTGGTGCCGAGGGTGAGAGGCGGTGGTGGTGGTGGTGCCGAGGGTGAGAGGCGGTGGTGGTGGTGGTGCCGAGGGTGAGAGGCGGTGGGTGGTGTTGCCGAGGGTGAGAGGCGGTGGTGGTGGTGGTGCCGAGGGTGAGAGGCGGTGGTGGTGGTGTTGCCGAGGGTGAGAGGTAGTGGTGGTGTTGCCGAGGGGGGGAGCGGTGGTGGTGGTGCCGAGGGTGAGAGGCGGTGGTGGTGGGAGAGGTGGTGGTGGGAGAGGTGGTGGTGGTGCCGAGAGGTGAGTGGTGGTGGGGGAGAGTGTTGTGGTGGTGGAGAGGGTGGTGGTGGGTGGTGCCGAGGTGGTGTCTTGGGAGAGGTGGTGGTGTGGTGGTGAGAGGGGGTGGTGGTGGTGCCGAGAGGTGGTGGTGGTGGGGGGAGAGGTGGTGGTGGGGGGGGGAGAGGTGGTGGTGGTGGGAGAGAGGTGGTGGTGGGAGAGAGGTCGTGGTAGTGGGAGAGAGGTCGTGGTGGTGGGAGAGAGTTGGTGGTGGGAGAGAGGTGGTGGTGGGAGAGGTGGTGGTGGGGGGAGAGGTGGTGGTGGTGGTGGGAGAGAGGTGGTGGTGGTGGGAGAGGTGGTGGTGGTGGGAGAGGTGGTGGTGGTGGGTGATGTGGTGGTGGTGGGAGAGGAGGTGGTGGTGGTGGAAGAGGTGGTGGTGGTGGGAGAGAGGTGGTGGTGGGGGGAGAGTTGGTGGTGGTGGTGCCGAGGGTGTGAGTGGGAGAGGAGGTGGTGGTGGGGGTGAGGGTGGTTGTGGTGGTGCCGAGGGTGAGAGGCGGTGAGTGGTGGTGGTGCCGAGGGTGGAGAGGCGGTGGTGGTGGTGGTGCCGAGCGGTGAGAGGTGGTGGTGGTGGGTGCCGAGAGAGAGAGGTGGTGGTGGTTGCGAGGGTGAGAGGTGGGTGGTGGTGGTGGTGCCGAGGGTGAGAGGAGGTGGTGGTGCCGAGGGTGAGAGGCGGTGGTGGTGGTGGTTGCCGAGGGTGAGAGGTGGTGGTGGTGCCGAGAGGTGAGAGGCGGTGGTGGTGGTGGTGCCGAGGGTGAGAGCGGTGGTGGTGGTGTTGCCGAGGGTGAGAGGCGGTGGTGGTGGTGTTGCCGAGGTGAGAGGTGGTGGTGGTGGTGGTGAGGGGGAGAGGTGGTGGTGGTGCCGAGGGTGAGAGGTGGTGGGGGTGGAGAGGTGGTGGTGGGAGAGGTGGTGGTGGGGCCGAGAGGTGGTGGTGGTGGTGGTGGTGCCGAGGGTGAGAGGCGGTGGTGGTGGTGCCGAGGGTGAGAGGCGGTGGTGGTGGTGCCGAGGGTGAGAGGCGGTGGTGGTGGTTGCCGAGGGTGAGAGGCGGTGGTGGTGTGTTGCCGAGGGTGAGAGGCGGTGGTGGTGGTGGTGCCGAGGGTGAGAGGCGGTGGTGGTGGTGCCGAGGGTGAGAGGAGGTGGTGGTGGTGCCGAGGGTGAGAGGCGGTGGTGGTGGTGCCGAGGGTGAGAGGCGGTGGTGGTGGTGGTGCCGAGGGTGAGAGGTGGTGGTGGTGGTGTTGCCGAGGGTGAGAGGCGGTGGTGGTGGTGGTGTGCCGAGGGTGAGAGGTGGTGGTGGTGGTGCCGAGGGTGAGAGGTGGTGGTGGTGGGTGGTGCCGAGGGTGAGAGGCGGTGGTGGTGGTGCCGAGGGTGAGCGGGAGGTGGTGGTGGTGGTGCCGAGGGTGAGAGGCGGTGGTGGTGAGTGGTGCCGAGGGTGAGAGGTGGTGGTGGTGGTGCCGAGGGTGAGAGGCGGTGGTGGTGGGTGCCGAGGGTGAGAGGCGGTGGTGGTGGTGTTGCCGAGGGTGAGAGGCGGTGGGGTGGTGTTGCCGAGGGTGAGAGGCGGTGGTGGTGTGCCGAGGGTGAGAGGCGGAGGTGGTGGTGGTGCCGAGGGTGAGAGGGAGGGTGGTGGTGGTGCCGAGGGTGAGAGGTGGTGGTGTGGTGGTGCCGAGGGTGAGAGGTGGTGGTGGTGGTGCCGAGGGTGAGAGGCGGTGGGTGGTGGTGCCGAGGGTGAGAGGCGGTGGTGGTGGGTGTTGCCGAGGGTGAGAGGCGGTGGTGGTGTGGTGCCGAGGGTGAGAGGCGGTGGTGGTGCCGAGGGTGAGAGGCGGTGGTGGTGCCGAGGGTGAGAGGCGGTGGTGGTGCCGAGGGTGAGAGGCGGTGGTGGTGAGGGTGCCGAGGGTGAGAGGCGGTGGTGGTGGTGCCGAGGGTGAGAGGCGCGTGGTGGTGGTGGTGCCGAGGGTGAGAGGCGGTGGTGTGGCCGAGGGTGAGAGGCGGTGGTGGTGAGAGAGGGTGAGTGGCGGTGGTGGTGGTGTGGTGGGAGAGAGGTGGTGGTGGTGCCGAGGGTGAGAGGCGGTGGTGGTGGGTTGCCGAGGGTGAGAGGCGGTGGTGGTGGTTGCCGAGGGTGAGAGGCGGTGGTGGTGGTGCCGAGGGTGAGAGGCGGTGGTGGTGCCGAGGGTGAGAGGCGGTGGTAGTGGTGGTGCCGAGGGTGAGAGGCGGTGGTGGTGGTGTTTGCCGAGGGTGAGAGGCGGTGGTGGTGGTGTGTGAGGGTGAGAGGCGGTGGTGGTGGTGTTGCCGAGGGTGAGAGGCGGTGGTGGTGGTGTTGCCGAGGGTGAGAGGCGGTGGTGGTGGTGTTGCCGAGGGTGAGAGGCGGTGGTGGTGGTGGTGCCGAGGGTGAGAGGCGGTGGTGGTGGTGGTGCCGAGGGTGAGAGGCGGTGGTGGTGGTGGTGCCGAGGGTGAGAGGCGGTGGTGGTGGTGGTGAGAGGCGGTGGTGGTGTGGAGCCGAGGGTGAGAGGCTGTGGTGGTGGTTGCCGAGGGTGAGAGGCGGTGGTGGTGGTGTTGCCGAGGGTGAGAGGTGGTGGTGGTGTGTTGCCGAGGGGTGAGAGGCGGTGGTGGTGGTTGCCGAGGGTGAGAGGCGGTGGTGGTGGTGGTGCCGAGGGTGAGAGGTGGTGGTGGTGGTGCCGAGGGTGAGAGGCGGTGGTGGTGCCGAGGGTGAGAGGCGGTGGTGGTGAGAGCATCACCACAGCCATTGGTCTCTAAACCAAGGAATAGTAACGTCCATAAGTCAATACCATTTAGGGACAACTGGGACTCCAACACCAGGTACGGGGAGGATGGGGTTTACCTCATCTGGTGCTGGAGTTTACACACTCTTGTACACTCACCTCCAACACTTGACACATGTTATAGTTTGTATAGCCCAAAATATAGGGAATATTATGAATATAAATATATATATATATATATATCGAAATAGATATATAGATATATATAGAGAGAAGAGAGAGAGGAGAGAGAGAGAAGAGAGAGAGATTGAGAGGAGAGGAGAGAGAGAGAGAGAGAGAGAGAGAGGGGAAAATATATGTTGTAACAAATAATAACAATTGTGCATTAATATGAATTTACTTAATTTTCCAGTACAGGAAATATATCTGCATATTCGTTATACTTATTAAGGTGCGATTTATAGATGTGTGACCTCGTAAAACTGGTGTGCAAGAAAATAGACACAATAGCACTCACTGAAGCATGGATGACCCTTGACCCAAGACCTACTAGTTGGAAGTAGCAAGTTCCCATACCTACTAGTATGGGAAGTAAGGTCTTCCATGTTGACAGAACAGACAGAAAAGGAAGTGGAGCTCCTGTCTATATGGAATATGATCTCGGGCGTCTTGTTAGAGAAGACATCAAATCAGAAACTCGTAGAGAATCAGTAAGGTGAGAGAGAAATGACGGACAACAGAAACTCGTACAATAATACCAAGACCTCAGTTCAAATGACTCGGACAGTACACCAACTTTGCAAGAGATAATACTACATTAAGATACAGTAATGCATCGTTAGCAACTTTAACCTTACAGGAATAGATTAGGCATTCCAAACACCTAACATGGAGGCAGGACAACTCTGGGAGGTGATCGAGGAGCACTTTCTCACACTGTTACACACTGCACCACCACCAATACTGTTCTGTAATTGGCCCCTGACAAACAAACAATAATTACCACAATGAAAACAGCCAACGAACTGAGTAATAACTCTAATAGAAAATCCAGATTCATCATAACTTGTTAAAATAGTGCGACTAAAAACTGCTCGAGTTTGAAATATCCATAAAACCCATTTATAAAGTCTATGAATATTTCTTGGGCTGTGGTAGTCTTGTGGGACGTGGACATGTGACGTGTCTTAACCCAGCCCCCTGTGATAACCACCAGCCCCCTGTAATAACCACCAGCCCCCCTGTAATAACCACCAGCCCCCCTGTAATAACCACCAGCCCCCCTGTAATAACCACCAGCCCCCTGTAATAACCACCAGCCCCCCTGTAATAACCACCAGCCCCCTGTAATAACCACCAGCCCCCCTGTGATAACCACCAGCCCCCTGTAATAAGCACCAGCCCCCCTGTAATAACCACCAGCCCCCCTGTAATAACCACCAGCCCCCCTGTAATAACCACCAGCCCCCTGTAATAACCACCAGCCCCCTGTAATAACCACCAGCCCCCTGTAATAACCACCAGCCCCCTGTAATAACCACCAGCCCCCTGTAATAACCACCAGCCCCCAGTAATAACCACCAGCCCCCTGTAATAACCACCAGCCCCCTGTAATAACCACCAGCCCCCTGTAATAACCACCAGCCCCCTGTAATAACCACCAGCCCCCTGTAATAACCACCAGCCCCCTGTAATAACCACCAGTAATAACCACCAGCTCCCCTGTAATAACCACCAGCTCCCCAGTAATAACCACCAGCCCCCTGTAATAACCACCAGCCCCCCAGTAATAACCACCAGCTCCCCAGTAATAACCACCAGCCCCCTGTAATAACCACCAGCCCCCTGTAATAACCACCAGCCCCCTGTAATAACCACCAGCCCCCCGTAATAACCACCAGCCCCCCGTAATAACCACCAGCCCCCCTGTAATAACCTCCAGCCCCCTGTAATAACCACCAGCTCCCTGTAATAACCACCAGCTCCCTGTAATAACCACCAGCCCCCTGTAATAACCACCAGCCCCCTGTAATAACCACCGGCCCCCTGTAATAACCACCAGCCCCCTGTAATAACCACCAGCCCCCCTGTAATAACCACCAGCCCCCTGTAATAACCACCAGCCCCCTGTAATAACCACCAGCCCCCTGTAATAACCACCAGCCACCCTGTAATAACCACCAGCCTCCTGTAATAACCACCAGCCTCCTGTAATAACCACCAGCCCCCTGTAATAACCACCAGCCCCCTGTAATAACCACCAGCCCCCTGTAATAACCACCAGCCCCCTGTAATAACCACCAGCCCCCCTGTAATAACCACCAGCCCCCCTGTAATAACCACCAGCCCCCTGTAATAACCACCAGCCCCCATGTAATAACCTCCAGCCCCCTGTAATAACCACCAGCCCCCTGTAATAACCACCAGCCCCCTGTAATAACCACCAGCCCCCTGTAAATAACCACCAGCCCCCTGTAATAACCACACGCAGCCTGTAATAACCACCAGCCCCCTGTAATAACCACCAGCCCCCTGTAATAACCACCAGCCCCCTGTAATAACCACCAGCCCCCTGTAATAACCACCAGCCCCCTGTAATAACCACCAGCCCCCTGTAATAACCACCAGCCCCCCTGTAATAACCACCAGCCCCCTGTAATAACCACCAGCCCCCTGTAATAACCACCAGCCCCCTGTAATAACCACCAGCCCCCTGTAATAACCACCAGCCCCCCTGTAATAACCACCAGCCCCCTGTAATAACCACCAGCCCCCTGTAATAACCACCAGCCCCCTGTAATAACCACCAGCCCCCCCCCTGTAATAACCACCAGCCCCCTGTAATAACCACCAGCCCCCTGTAATAACCACCAGCCCCCCTGTAATAACCACCAGCCCCCCTGTAATTAGCCCCCACCAGCCCCCTGTAATAACCACCAGTAATAAACCCCAGCCCCCTGTAATAACCACCAGCCCCCTGTAATAACCACCCGCCCAGTAATAACCCCCAGCCCCTGTAATAACCACCAGCCCCCTGTAATAACCACCAGCCCCCTGTAATAACCACCAGCCCCCTGTAATAACCACCAGCCCCCTGTAATAACCACCAGCCCCCTGTAATAACCACCAGCCCCCTGTAATAACCACCAGCCCCCTGTAATAACCACCAGCCCCCTGTAATAACCACCAGCCCCCTGTAATAACCACCAGCCCCCTGTAATAACCACCAGCCCCCTGTAATAACCACCAGCCCCCTGTAATAACCACCAGTCCCCTGTAATAACCACCACCACCAGCCCCCTGTAATAACCACCAGCCCCCTGTAATAACCACCAGCCCCCTGTAATAACCACCCAGCCCCCCTGTAATAACCACCAGTCCCCTGTAATAACCACCAGCCCCCCCTGTAATAACCCCCCCCTGTAATAACCACCAGCCCCCTGTAATAACCACCAGCCCCCTGTAATAACCACCAGCCCCCTGTAATAACCACCAGCCCCCTGTAATAACCACCAGCCCCCCTGTAATAACCACCAGCCCCCTGTAATAACCACCAGCCCCCTGTAATAACCACCAGCCCCCTGTAATAACCACCAGCCCCCTGTAATAACCACCAGCCCCCTGTAATAACCACCAGTTCAACCCACCAGCCCCCTGTAATAACCACCAGCCCCCTGTAATAACCACCAGCCCCTGTAATAACCACCAGCCCCCTGTAATAACCACCAGCCCCCCTGTAATAACCACCAGCCCCCTGTAATAACCACCAGCCCCCTGTAATAACCACCAGCCCCCTGTAATAACCACCAGCCCCCTGTAATAACCACCAGCCCCCTGTAATAACCACCAGCCCCCTGTAATAACCACCATCCCCCCTGTAATAACCACCAGCCCCCTGTAATAACCACCAGCCCCCTGTAATAACCACCAGCCCCCTGTAATAACCACCAGCCCCCTGTAATAACCACCAGCCCCCTGTAATAACCACCAGTCCCCTGTAATAACCACCAGTCCCCTGTAATAACCACCAGTCCCCTGTAATAACCACCAGCCCTCCTGTAATAACCACCAGCCCCCCTGTAATAACTACCAGTCCCCTGTAATAACCACCAGCCCCCTGTAATAACCACCAGCCCCCTGTAATAACCACCAGCCCCCTGTAATAACCACCATCCCCCCTGTAATAACCACCAGCCCCCCTGTAATAACCACCAGCCCCCTGTAATAACCACCAGCCCCCTGTAATAACCACCAGCTCCCTGTAATAACCACCAGCCCCCTGTAATAACCACCAGTCCCCTGTAATAACCACCAGTCCCCTGTAATAACCACCAGTCCCCTGTAATAACCACCAGCCCCCTGTAATAACCACCAGCCCCCTGTAATAACCACCAGTCCCCTGTAATAACCACCAGCCCCCTGTAATAACCACCACCAGTCCCCTGTAATAACCACCAGTCCCCTGTAATAACCACCAGCCCTCCTGTAATAACCACCAGCCCCCTGTAATAACCACCAGCCCCCTGTAATAACCACCAGCCTCCCTGTAATAACCACCAGCCCCCTGTAATAACCACCAGCTACTCTGTAATAACCACCAGCCCCTGTAATAACCACCAGCCCCCTGTAATAACCACCAGCCCCCTGTAATAACCACCAGCCCCCTGTAATAACCACCAGCCCCCTGTAATAACCACCAGCCCCCTGTAATAACCACCAGCCCCCTGTAATAACCACCAGCCCCCTGTAATAACCACCAGCCCCCTGTAATAACCACCAGCCCCCTGTAATAACCACCAGCCCCCGGTAATAACCACCAGCCCCCTGTAATAACCACCAGCCCCCTGTAATAACCACCAGCCCCCCTGTAATAACCACCAGCCCCCCTGTAATAACCACCAGCCCCCCTGTAATAACCACCAGCCCCCTGTAATAACCACCAGCCCCCTGTAATAACCACCAGCCCCCCTGTAATAACCACCAGCCCCCTGTAATAACCACCAGCCCCCCTGTAATAACCACCAGCCCCCTGTAATAACCACCAGCCCCCTGTAATAACCACCAGCCCCCCTGTAATAACCACCAGCCCCCTGTAATAACCACCAGCCCCCTGTAATAACCACCAGCCCCCTGTAATAACACCAGTCCCCTGTAATAACCACCAGCCCCCCTGTAATAACCACCAGTCCCCTGTAATAACCACCAGCCCCCTGTAATAACCACCAGCCCCCTGTAATAACCACCAGCCCCCCTGTAATAACCACCCGCCCCCTGTAATAACCACCAGCCCCCTGTAATAACCACCAGCCTCCCTGTAATAACCACCAGCCCCCCTGTAATAACCACCAGCCCCCTGTAATAACCACCAGCCCCCTGTAATAACCACCAGCCCCCCTGTAATAACCACCAGCCCCCCTGTAATAACCACCAGCCCCCTGTAATAACCACCAGCCCCCTGTAATAACCACCAGCCCCCCTGTAATAACCACCAGCCCCCTGTAATAACCACCAGCCCCCTGTAATAACCACCAGCTACACTGTAATAACCACCAGCCCCCTGTAATAACCACCAGCCCCCCTGTAATAACCACCAGCCCCCTGTAATAACCACCAGCCCCCCTGTAATAACCACCAGCCCCCTGTAATAACCACCAGCTACTCTCTAATAACCACCAACACACCACAAGAACTATTAACAACATTTACCTCCAATCGTATTTAACTACTTCAAATACCAGTGAACGTCTCCAGTATTCTTAACAACCAGCAGACAGCAGCAACCCGCTGTCAGTGCCGTGTTGCTTGCAACATGTTGTACACACCAACACAAATTCGTCCTCTGAAATACTGAGTCACGGTTTGTAACTGTTGAAAGTTGTTTTGCCACTTTTTGCATGCAAGTTAAAAAATAAATTGAATCGTTTCAACTGGAATAAATGTTAGAAAGACCTCCAAACTATTTTCAGAAATATATTGTATTAATTATTTTTCAATGGAAACGCATTTTCCTTTTAGAAATGTCAAGTCTACTTTCGAAATACATTTTATATATATATATATATATATATATATATATATATATATATATATATATATATATATATATATATATATATATATATATATGTCGTACCTAGTAGCCAGAACTCACTTCTCAGCCTACTATGCAAGGCCCGATTTGCCTAATTAGCCAAGTTTTCATGAATTAATTGTTTTTCGACTACCTAACCTACCTAACCTAACTTTTTCGGCTACCTAACCAAACCTAACCTATAAAGATAGGTTAGGTTAGGTAGGGTTGGTTAGGTTCGGTCATATATCTACGTTAATTTTAACTCCAATAAAAAAAAATTGACCTCATACATAATGAAATGGGTAGCTTTATCATTTCATAAGGAAAAAATTAGAAAAAATATATTAATTCAGGAAAACTTGGCTTATTAGGCAAATCGGGCCTTGAATAGTAGGCCAAAAAGTGAGTTCTGGCTACTAGGTACGACATATTATATATATATATTAGTATATTTTGGTAGAAGTCTTTCTTGTAAACATATATTGTTGAATATGACCGAAAAGGTAAGATTAATAATTGTAACACGAATTTTCTCTATTTCTTATGTTTTTCTTCACTGTCGGTGATAATAAAAATATCAATTCTCCAAAATTAATTTTTTAATTGTCTGACGACTGAACGCATTTTGTAATGCTTATTACATTTTCAAAGACTTAATTTACACACAGATTCATCGAACTTTTACTCATATTGGGTGAGGTGATATGGTACAAAGTTTTGGATGAGGTGAACAAACTTGTGACAAACACAAGACAGAACACGAAACAATGGGTATAAATTAGATATGAGAACTGCAGAAGGCGCCTTCGGCATTTGGTAAAGTGGCTGTCGTGGAGGATGGCTTGGTAAAGTGGCTATCGTGGAGGATGGCTTGGTAAAGTGGCTATCGTGGAGGATGGCTTGGTAAAGTGGCTATCGTGGAGGATGGCTTGGTAAAGTGGCTATCTTGGTAAAGTGGTGGGATGGCTTGGTAAAGTGGCTATCGTGGTGGATGGCTTGGTAAAGTGGCTATCGTGGAGGATTGGTAAAGTGGCTATCGTGGAGGATGGCTTGGTAAAGTGGCTATCGTGGAGGATGGTGGATCTTGGTAAAGTGGCTAGGATGGCTTGGTAAAGTGGCTATCGTGGAGGATGGCTTGGTAAAGTGGCTATCGTGGAGGATGGCTTGGTAAAGTGGCTATCGTGGTGGATGGCTTGGTAAAGTGGCTATCGTGGAGGATGGCTTGGTAAAGTGGCTATCGTGGTGGATGGCTTGGTAAAGTGGCTATCGTGGAGGATGGCTTGGTAAAGTGACTATCGTAGACTACACACATATTACTGGACTCCTGTTTCTCTCCCAGACACAGCGAGACGTTTGGAAGAGTTTCGTTACACCTGATGATGCTGTTCACCTTGCATTAAAAGCTCATGAGAGACGGTACACGAGCTGAAATTTAAGAAGTCGGGGTACAAGAGCTAACACCTCGAATCTGCAGCCACAAGTAAAAAAAATAACAGTAAATACACGCACGCCCAGCGCCTTCCTCGGGACCACAGAGCCAGAGCTCAACCCCCGCAAGCACAACTAGGTGAGTACACATATATGCGCATTAAGAGATAACAGATCTGAGGGGTTGATATCACATCAAACTTGACTCCTTGAACATCAGAAAGATTTCATCACTGACAGCTTGTTCAAACTTGAACATCATAAATGTTCAAACCTGAACATCAGAAAGATCTCATCAGTTACATGCTATGTTAGCCACAATAAAAGCAGCCTTCAGAAACTTCAGTATCTAGTTAATGACATAGGGTCAAGGTATACCAACAGACTAGTCCTGGAGCTGAGATATATGAGCTACGAGGAATGGCTACAGCAATTATATCTTACGTCACTGGTGAACAGAAGAGTTTCGGGAGATATGATTATTGCGTATTAAATTCTTAGAGGAATTGACAAGTACATAAAGATAAACTGTTTAACACGGGTGGTACACAAACAAGCATGATAGAGCCCAGTAGGCTCAGGAATCTGTACACCAGTTGATTGACAGTTGAGAGGCGGGACCAAAGAGCCAAAGCTCAACCCCCGCAAGCACAACTAGGTGAGTACAACTAGGTGAATAAACACACACACACACACACAGTACACAAGTGGCACAAGTGTTGGAGGAAGACCATAGACTGCAGAAGAGAACATGGAGCTTCACAATAGTAATGGTGTTGGGTCAGAGAGTGACCATTGATAAGCTGGTGTTGGACCCCCACTGTAGGTGCTTGTCTCTGTACACCGTCACCCCCGTCACTCTAGCAGGTGTTGGACCCCCACTGTAGGTGCTTGTCTCTGTACACCTTCACCCCCGTCACTCTAGCAGGTGTTGGACCCCCACTGTAGGTGCTTGTCTCTGTACACCTTCACCCCCGTCACTCTAGCAGGTGTTGGACCCCCACTGTAGGTGCTTGTCTCTGTACACCTTCACCCCCGTCACTCTAGCAGGTGTTGGACCCCCACTGTAGGTGCTTGTCTCTGTACACCTTCACCCCCGTCACTCTAGCAGGTGTTGGACCCCCACTGTAGGTGCTTGTCTCTGTACACCTTCACCCCCGTCACTCTAGCAGGTGTTGGACCCCCACTGTAGGTGCTTGTCTCTGTACACCTTCACCCCCGTCACTCTAGCAGGTGTTGGACCACCACTGTAGGTGCTTGTCTCTGTACACCTTCACCCCCGTCACTCTAGCAGGTGTTGGACCACCACTGTAGGTGCTTGTCTCTGTACACCTTCACCCCGTCACTAGCAGGTGTTGGACTCCCACTGTAGGTGCTTGTCTCTGTACACCTTCACCCCCGTCACTCTAGCAGGTGTTGGACTCCCACTGTAGGTGATTGTCTCTGTACACCTTCACCCCCGTCACTCTAGCAGGTGTTGGACCCCCACTGTAGGTGCTTGTCTCTGTACACCTTCACCCCCGTCACTCTAGCAGGTGTTGGACCACCACTGTAGGTGCTTGTCTCTGTACACCTTCACCCCCGTCACTCTAGCAGGTGTTGGACCCCCACTGTAGGTGCTTGTCTCTGTACACCTTCACCCCCGTCACTCTAGCAGGTGTTGGACCCCCACTGTAGGTGCTTGTCTCTGTACACCTTCACCCCCGTCACTCTAGCAGGTGTTGGACCACCACTGTAGGTGCTTGTCTCTGTACACCTTCACCCCCGTCACTCTAGCAGGTGTTGGACCCCCACTGTAGGTGCTTGTCTCTGTACACCTTCACCCCCGTCACTCTAGCAGGTGTTGGACCCCCACTGTAGGTGCTTGTCTCTGTACACCTTCACCCCCGTCACTCTAGCAGGTGTTGGACCCCCACTGTAGGTGCTTGTCTCTGTACACCCTCACCCCCGTCACTCTAGCAGGTGTTGGACCCCCACTGTAGGTGCTTGTCTCTGTACACCTTCACCCCCGTCACTCTAGCAGGTGTTGGACCCCCACTGTAGGTGCTTGTCTCTGTACACCGTCACCCCGTCACTCTAGCAGGTGTTGGACCCCCACTGTAGGTGCTTGTCTCTGTACACCCTCACCCCCGTCACTCTAGCAGGTGTTGGACCCCCACTGTAGGTGCTTGTCTCTGTACACCTTCACCCCCGTCACTCTAGCAGGTGTTGGACCCCCACTGTAGGTGCTTGTCTCTGTACACCTTCACCCCCGTCACTCTAGCAGGTGTTGGACCCCCACTGTAGGTGCTTGTCTCTGTACACCTTCACCCCCGTCACTCTAGCAGGTGTTGGACCACCACTGTAGGTGCTTGTCTCTGTACACCTTCACCCCCGTCACTCTACACCCCGGCCCCTACTCCACCCTCAGGCCAGAATTGCGTTTCCTATCACCTAATGCTCCTGTCCACCCAGCAGTAAATAGGTACCCAACAGTTAGTCAGATTGTTGAGGGGTTGTGTCCTGGGGAGGGTCAGTAGTTTGACCCTGGGGAGAGGGGATATAAGCCTAACATGTACTGTATATATAACCTGGCTGCCTGTCCCCCGACACAATGAATAATTGTGATTGTTTATATGTAGACACTAAGCCATGGCTTGTGTCATGTGCCAGAGGTCCCAGGCACACTAAGCCAGGGCTTGTGTCATGTGCCAGAGGACCCAGGCACACTAAGCCATGGCTTGTGTCATGTGCCAGAGGTCCCAGGCACACTAAGCCAGGGCTTGCGTCATGTGCCAGAGGTCCCAGGCACACTAAGCCATGGCTTGTGTCATGTGCCAGAGGTCCCAGGCACACTAAGCCATGGCTTGTGTCATGTGCCAGAGGTCCCAGGCACACTAAGCCAGGGCTTGTGTCATGTGCCAGAGGTCCCAGGCACACTAAGCCATGGCTTGTGTCATGTGCCAGAGGACCCAGGCACACTAAGCCATGGCTTGTGTCATGTGCCAGAGGTCCCAGGCACACTAAGCCAGGGCTTGCGTCATGTGCCAGAGGTCCCAGGCACACTAAGCCAGGGCTTGTGTGATGTGCCAGAGGTCCCAGGCACACTAAGCCATGGCTTGTGTCATGTGCCAGAGGTCCCAGGCACACTAAGCCATGGCTTGTGTCATGTGCCAGAGGTCCCAGGCACACTAAGCCATGGCTTGTATCGTGTGACAGAGGTCCCAGACACACTAAGCCAGGGCTTGTGCCATGTGATAGGGGTCCCAGGCACACTAAGCCATGGCTTGCGTCATGTGCCAGAGGTCTCAGGCACACTAAGCCATGGCTTGCGTCATGTGCCAGAGGTCCCAGGCACACTAAGCCATGGCTTGCGTCATGTGCCTGTTACGGCTCTACTGGGACGCAACCGGGTTCTTCTCTGATGGTAGTAGAGTTTTGGGAATCCGGCCCCAAGTTAGTAGAGGCTTTCAAGGGGTGTGTTCCGTAATGCAAGTCAAAGCTATCAAGGAAGGTATATTGAAGACAAGTATTCTAATTTATATATATATATATATATATATATATATATATATATATATATATATATATATATATATATATATATATATATATATTCCCACCACCGTAATTTAAAGTCATAAAAGGGAATTATTACTACACAATGTACAATGAGGTCTCCCTCTCTGAAGACGCTCAACACTCGGCGATGCTTCTTCTGGGTAGCCCTGGTCTCTGCTTCCGTGGCTCACGATGAATCCACGATAACTCTACGACGAATCTACCCTGGCCACAGGCCAGCCAAATCACAGTCCCACCGGGTGCCTCGTCGTGATGGCCTTCAACCACAATCCAGCCTGTAGCTGGCAGGTACCGGTCAGCCTCGCTGTCAGGCCACTCCACAACTAATACTAGGGTTGCGAGCCCTAGGCAGGAGCCTCGTGTGACCCGCTGATCACTCTCCTCACTCAGCACCCCAGTGGATGGTCTCTTCCACCAGTCAACCCCGGATAAGGCGATTCCCGACACTTCCACGCCTCAGGCAGGCTATTACACTCTCAACAGAGTTCGTCCCGGGGTGGCTCACAGCTTCTTCAAAGCAGACTCATGAAGAGACCTTGGCTGCCTTGGGTAGACTGGTCCATCATCCAACACAGCAGTCCCAGGTCGACTCTGCAATCAGACACGTCATTAATACTGGGACGCTTCACTCACAAGCTTAGACAGAAACGTTCACCTCTTCACTCCATAGATGGCGTTCACTGTCTAAGCATTACCTCACCAGAGGTCAGCAGCGGCTACGTCGCTAGTCGACAAGGACAGGAATCCAGCACCTGTTGCCGGCATATCCTGTCACCACTAGATGGCGTTGTCCATGTTGTGGGGTTTTCGGGAGCGGACTCATAGATGGCGTCGTCGTCACAGCTCCGTGCTCCGACGCTGGACTTGGGTCCGTAACAGTGCCAGAAGTCCGAGGCACACTAAGCCATGGCTTGCGTTATGTGCCAGAGGTCCCAGGCACACTAAGCCATGGCTTGTGCCATATGCCCCAGGCACACTAAGCCAGGGCTTGTGTCATGTGACAGAGGTCCCAGGTACACTAAGCCATGGCTTGCGTCATGTGCCAGAGGTCCCAGACACACTAAGCCATGGCTTGTGTCATGTGACAGAGGTCTCAGGCACACTAAGCCGTGGCTTGCGTCATGTGCCAGAGGTCCCACACACACTAAGCCATGGCTCGCGTCATGTGCCAGAGGTCCCATGAGGACCAAGGTGCTGGAGCCAGGCCTGCGGGGCCCGACAAATCTCACTAAGCCACACACACACACCGGGCGGGAGTGACAGTGATCTTACCGGGAAGGAAAAGAGGTAAAAAAGCCTAATTATGACACACGAGCACACTGGCAGCTCCCTGGATTAACACTCCTTCTTTCTCCTCCTGAATGATCTAGGTTTTTATTCCATTTTGAGGAAAAATGTTCCCTTCACGGAGAGGAAAGAGTTCACTGCTCCCTTCGCGGAGAGAGAAGTGTTCACTGTTCCCTTCGCGGAGACAGTAATGTCCTCACAGTTAATACATCGTAAATTTGATGCTCGCGACCGCAGCGTGAATATTCCAGTGCTCTAATGAACACAGATGTTCACTCAGTTACACTAGATCCAACCACTTGGGCTGGATGGTAGAGCAACGGTCTCGCTTCATTCAGGTGGGCGTTACATCCCCGCCCGTCCAAGTGGTTGGGCATCATTCCATCATTCCTTCCCCCCCCCCCCCGGTCCCATCCCAAATCGTTATCCTGACTCCTTCCCAGTGCTATATAGTATTAATGGCTTGGCGCTTTCCCTTGATAATTCCTTTACCTTCAGTTGCTGTAGTGTTACTGTAGAAGTAGTAGGCATCTGTCAATCCCGTGGGGTTATGGAGTTGTGCCCTGGGTGTCTAGTTGTTGTAGTCTAGTTGGATGCAGCGCCTGCTGTGGCTGTGAAAGCCAACCCGAGAATGAGTCCCGACTGCAGCGAGCGCAGATAAACGCCGAAGCGGGTGCGTCTGACAGTGGTCGAGACCTCTGAAGTCTATTATCCTCTGCCTCCCTCTTTAGTTCATCCTCGAACTGCTGGAGTCTCTTCTGCACTTTGCATCTCCAGGCAGATATGTCCACAGCTGCTGCCTCCCAAGTGTTGATGTCGATGTTCATCTGCTTGAGGTCGCATTTGCAGGCATCTTTGAAATGCAGCCGAGGTCTTCCGGTCGGTCTCCTTCCTGATGCCAGTTCTCCATACAGGAGGTCCTTTGGTATGCGGCCATCTTCCATGCGTGTGATATGTCCCAGCCATCGCATGCATCTCTGCTTCAGGAGAGTGAACGTTGAAGGGACTCCTGTTCTCTCGAGTACTGTGTTGTTGGTGACGTGGTCTTTCCACATGATATCAAGGATGCGTCTCAGGTTACGCATGTGAAAGGTATTGAGCCTTCTCTCCTGGCAAGAGCGCAGGGTCCAGGATTCCGAGTCGTAGAGAAGTGGACTCACCACACATGCCATGTAGACTTGTGCCTGGTGTCCACTGTCAATTTGGCCTGTTCCCAAACACACTTTATGAGCCTGGCCAGTGTTGTTGCGGCATTCCCGATACGCCTGTTGAGCTCAGTGTCCAGGGAAAGGGTGTCTGAGATTGTGGAGCCCAGGTACACAAACTCGTGAACTGCCTCCAGCACATAGTCTGCGATGTTTATAAAGAGTAGCTCATTGACGTCTTGTCCCCTCAGCTGTGTCTTCTTCAGGCTGACTGTCAGGCCGAATATGGAGCAGGCAGCGGCAAAATGGTTGAGTAGCTGCTGCAGGCCTTCTGCTGTGTGTGGTGATCGCTGCATTTTCGGCAAAGAGAAACTCCCTGAGGATTCGCATCTGTACTTTCGTCTTTGCTTGGTGTCTGATTATAGAGCTTTCCTTCAAATCTTATACGGAGAGAGATGCTCTCTGTGGTTGTTCCAAAGGCATGCTTGACAAGGATCGCGAAGATGATGCCAAACAGGGTTGGAGCAAGAACGCACCCCTGTTTAACACCACTGTTGATGTTGAATGTTTCAGAAGTTGAGCCGTTGTACACGACTGTTCCCTTTATGTCCTTGTGGAACGATTGTATCATGTTAAGTAGATTGGTAGGCAGCCACTTTTGGCTAAGATCTTGAAGAGTCCGTCTCTGCTCACGAGGTCGAAGGTCTTTGTATGGTCAATGAATGCCATGTACAAAGTTTTGCTCTGCTCCCTGCACTTTTCTTGAAGCTGTCTCAGGGAGAGCACCATGTCAGTGGTCGACCTCTCTGCTCGGAAACCACACTGTGACTCAGGGTACACTCTTTCAGCAAGAATCTGAAGCCTGACCAAGACGACCCTGGCAGAGAGTTTGTCGACGACGCTGAGAAGGGAGATGACGCGATAGTTGTTGACATCGCTTCTGCCACCTTTATTTTTATATAGTGTGATGATGTTTGCATCTCTCATGTCTTGTGTCACCGAGCCCTCCCTCCAGCACTGGCACAGAAGTTCATGAAGCTTAGTTTTAAGTGTTCCACGAGCGTACTTGAGAACTTCAGGCAGAATCCCGTCATCTCCAGGGACCTTCCCTCAGGAAAGTGAATCCAGTGCTTTCTCAACTTCTTCCACAGTCGGTTCAAGGTCAAGTTCTTCCATGTGGGCAGGCACTCTATTGCATCCAAGGCTCCTACGCTGACCAAGTTCTCTCTGGAGTAGAGATCAGAGTAATGTTCCACCCACCGATTCATCTGTTGATCAGGTCTTTAATGATCTCTGCAGTGGCTGACTTCAGAGGAGCCGTCCTGTTTTGTGTAGGGCCTGTTACCTGTTTGATCCCTTCGTACATGCTTCTTATGTTGCTGACAGTGGCCACAGTTTGGACGCTGGAATAGAGTCTGAGCCAGTAATCATTACCACAGCGCCTCGAAGTTGGTTGAACTCTATTGCGGGCAGTACGGAGGGCCTGTAGGTTCCTTTCTGAGGGCAGGTTCTTGTAGGATGAGAGAGCTCGTCTCTTTTCCTCTACGAGGGGTAACAGTTCCTCTGCACTGGCCTCGAACCATTCTGCTGACTTGTTCTGCCACTTACTGAAGGTGGGCATAGTGTCCCTGAGATGTGACCACCTTTCACTTCCGCTTTCGCAGGGTGGTACAGGAAGGGCATTTACCAGCGCCGCAGTGAATTCCTCCACCTTGTGAAGGTCACGGGTCTTTATGCTAATGCATAATCTTCCTTCTTTGCTCTGTGGATTTTCCGGTGCTGGATCTTTACTCTGCAAATGACGAGAGAGTGATCGGTGTCACAATCTGCGCTCTGGAAGCTGCGGGTCAATTTGATGCTTCTCCGATTGCTATGCCCCATAAGCATCAGGTCGAGTTGGTGCCAATGCTTAGACCTGGGTTATCTCCAAGAAACCTTATGCTGGGGCTTCGTGTCTAAGAAGGAATTGGTGATGCAGAGATCATAACAACAGCAGAATTCCAGGAGGTGCTGCCCACTCTCATTCATCTTCCCAAATCCAAACTGGCCCAGGCAGGAAGGCCTAGAGCTGTGATCAGAACCAACT